>JAHHUM010001527.1:0-259892 GCA_036173005.1 Crenichthys baileyi | reverse complement strand
CATTTACAGGCTAATATCACCTTGTCCTTGCAGGTTGTTGTTTTCTGGTGTCCTTATGTGTGTTTTTTTTTCTGTGACCTATAAAAAGGATGTTTTAAAATTTTTATGTACTATAGGGTTTTTATTTTCCTTAAAAAAAAATCCATCTTTTGCTCGATTCTTCCCAGAGAGAATATGCTATTTCTCATGGCAAAGATAGTCAACAGCGCCATATGCCTATTTTATTCAGGTAGTAATTTACTATTGAAGGTGTATACATTTAAATAAATGTAAGTCAACAATTTAACATTTTTGTCATCACACAACAATAACATTTAATATTTTTAGGAAAAGAAAGCTAAAGCAAAAAATGTCGCCAGGCTGAAATATTACAAAAGATGCACATTTCATATGACCAAAAGTAATAATATTTTACCTTTTTACATACTTTGTCGTAGGTCTTTTTTTGATAAACTAATGAGGAAAACAGTGAACCAAAGCAATTATTTGCCATCTTTGCCAACAAAACATTTCCCTCTATTATTAGTTTTACAAATTTTGCCCTGGATATGCACATCTATATCCTGATGACATCAATCTTGTTAGCAAAACTATTACTGATGTGATAGTTTTGATAATGTTATTGATGGCATTAAATTCTATGTAATAAGCTAAACTTAAAAGGGCGGGACATTTTTTGTTTGAAAAACCCTAATTTTAGCCTTACTGTTGACCAGCTAATATACCGGTTCATCTCTGCTTTTAATTTTTAAAATAGAAATTGAAAACAAGGATATTTTACCTCTTGACATTATCCGAAGCTTTGGTGAATAATGCTAAAAACCAACAGAACCAGTTGTTTTCGGCCTTTGGTCCTACCAAAACTCAGTTGCCATTTTCAGCTTTGCAAGCTTGGCATCCAAACTTGAGGCTTAAGGTTAAAAAACAACCTACACAGTTGCTTAAGTTGGTACTGTGAAAATGTCTTTCACTGTTTTCAGTTGGGCTAACTGTGCCTTCAATATATGGTAATTGTAATGCACATCTGTATATGTATGGCATTAATCTCGTTACCAAAAATATTAAAATCCGTCAAAGAGTTCTGATGAATAAATTTATCGTGAAGAAAAAAGAAATTGGAAACATTTACAGTATAATGCCCTTGTTGAGGAAGTTGTTGGTAAGAGAAAAAGTAAACATAGCTGTTTTTGATATCAGTGGTGTTTAAAAATTAAGTCAGAGGATACTTAAGAGGTATAAGGAGCTATTTAAAAGGAAGCTATTTATTTTAGCCATTATTTCAGCTTGCTACTTTTAAACAGGGAGTAGGACTTCAACAGGTTAGAGGAAGGCTAAATATATTACAGCAAAATTGTCGTGTTTCATCTTTTTGAGCTTTTAACCTTTGTCTGTCATGAAACATGCAGTATTTGCAAATGTTGGCAGCCTTTTGGAAATCTCAGGTTTAAGGTAAGGTTTGACACTATTAATTGAATACACACACACACGACTGGTTACAGTTGCTTATGCCAACAGTGCTAATCAATAATATAAGATTCTGAAGACAGTTTGAAATGCCAACTTCTCACTTTGTTGGTTTTAATATAATGGTAAAGCCAGGTTTTACCTGAAATTCTTCATCACACACAGTTCTATTCACTGCAAACAGGCTTGTTTGTAAAGGGAAATCTGAATCCGGTAAATTCGGTACTTGCAGGTCAAGGTTTTTAAAAATCAAAGATTAGAAATTGGCCACAAATCTCTGACTGGTACACCGCTAATTTAATAAATTTTTAAAGAAGAGTAGATAAATCAAAAGATTAACTAAGAAGCTTGCTGAAAAGCAAAAGTTGTTTTTTTTCCTTGTGGTAGTCGTTAAAATCACCAGATAAGCTTCTTTACTAAACCTACAGCTTACAGCTTTTACTAAAATTTCAATAAAGGTTTGGCATGCAGTTATTAATTTACAACTAGTTGTCTTTTGAGTTATGTGCCTTTCTCCATCGAGCTAGTTTCCTTTTTGTGAAGACCGTCATGACCATGAGGTTTGGCAAAATTAGATCTTCTCACTGGTGAAACTAGAGAGAAGCAAAAAGGACTTGACAGCATCAGCACATTCCAGCACTGCGCTGCTATCTCATATCAACCTTCCATCTGTTGATTCCTATATTGTGTTTCTTTATGAAATAAACATGTTGGGGAAAAGGGGAAGAATATTCCAAGAGCAGACAGAGATTTGATAATGCACTGGAGGAAAAGCAAAAATAAAAGCCAAAGCAAATAGGATGGCCGAAACAAAATAATTGAAGATGTGTCGGTAAACTAAGAGGACATAGACTTATTTATCTCCCTGTCTAAAGCAGGGGAGCCAAACTACTAAGTGATAAAGGTCATGTTACCAACAATGGTAGCAAATACTTCAGAGAAATGTACTGTTTTGCTTCAGCTGTAATGTTTTCTATTTATCCTTATTATTGCTTTATTTCTACCTATGTTGTTTCTCCATCAATTTATGCTTTGCAAATGTTTTCAATTGATTGACAACTGTAAATTGGGTACAACACAATAATTTGTTATACTTTACACCAATACATTTTGAGTTATTATAGACCACAATGCAGCTCCAGTTTTCATATAAAAACATTTCTAATAAACTTTCTACAGAACAATAGATTGGAGTATGATAAGCAAGAAGAACATTTTCCACTAGAACCAGAATTTACTGTTAAGACATGTCAGTAATAAGATAGATGTTTGGTGTAGTGGTAGTGTGGGCCCCATATACAGAGGCTATTATTCCTTAACATAGCTGCCCAGGGTTTGATTCCTGACCTTGGGAGGTTAGTTGCATGTCTTTCCCTTTAGCTTTCTGTCTGTTTCCTGAATGAATACTGTGAATCAAAGGCCAGAAGTGAAAAATTGGTTAGCATGATTTTCTGTTTCACTAGAAAATAGCTTACAAACTAAAAAGAAAGGGCTTCAAATTAATAAACATTTATCCAGCAATCTAGCTTAACTCAGATGCTTTCTTTTGCTGAAAATGCAAGAACACCCCCTATAGTTTGAATTTCAATTTGGAAATTGATAGGTCTCTGAGCATCCCGAGTTCAATTATTAACATGTTTCCTTTGCAAATACATAGTAAAAGTTGTATATCATCTTTTGACAAAACTGACAGTTTGTATCATTAACTCAGTTGCACATGTAGTACTGTGTCTTGGTTGTAGTGAAAAAGAGAACGCAGGGGCTTAAATACTCAGGCAAGGTTAAAAGATGACAAAGGAACCAAGTTAGTCAGAGATAACTTGCAGCAGCTATGGCAGAATATATGCAGGAAAGCTGGGGGAGGGAGACTAATTAACACAGAGGAAGCAGAACTAAGACACAAACTACAAACCAAGGTGAAAAGAAAAACAGAGATCTAACAGAAACAAAATCCAAATGTCAAAAAACAGAACACAAGAATAAACTAAGAAACTAAACCCAAAGGAATTAACTAATATGGCAAAACCCTAATGGCAAAATATAAAGGAATACATCAAGACCTATTCGAAAACAATAAATAATAAGGAAATGATTAAAATACAAGCACAAAAGAAAACCAAAAACCCAAACACTGGGAGAATGTAAGAGTACGGTACAACACCTATTTTTTAACATGTTCCTTTCATGTTCAATGCATACTAAGGTGAAAAGAACTGTTATCAGCTATTGCCACTAGTAGTTAACACCATTGGAAGACAGGAAAGGAAAATAACTCTCTGGCATCATTACTACAGCTTTAGCACTGAAAGCATACAGTATTTGTATGTTACAGGTTAAGAGTGACAGACTGTCACAGATTTTTGGGACATTTTAAAAAAATATCCAACATTACCAACAGCCCTCATGCACTCCATGTACACCTCCGCTACACAACAAGACTACAAATGTCTCTGCAATGACCCAATAATAGCATTAGTTATTCTCACATGACATTATGCAGAGACTTTACTGACGTTGCCATGCTGATTGTTTGTAACTGAAATTAAATTTATGGTATGAGCCAATTTCTGCTCAATTTGATCAATACTTATTTGACCAGTTGAAAGCACTGATAGAGCAATGGAAATCCCTTCCTAAACAGTCAGTTGATCCTTAAATGTGAACAACATGGCACCTTCATGGTTAAAGTAAAGTACCTTCAGTCCTCCTTGGCTGCAAAACAGAGTCAATACAAGATGACGGGCCTAAAGACATTGTCCCTGTGGGCTTAAATGCAATTCTTTTCTGCACATTAATCTTTGAAGTTCTTGTTTTGATGTGGCTCATATTTTTTGTTGGTTGGTCCAGTGACTTTTTTGAAACAGCCTTGGAGAAAAAAAAACATACAGAACTGTCTGGTAAATAACTCGATCTACAATGTTCCACATATACATTTATGTCCTGTAAAGAAAGATTGCCCAAAACTGCGAATTGCATGGCACCTCATCAAAAGATGGACAGCTTGGGGGGTTGGAACCTAAAAGAAGATAAAGACAAGCCAAGAAAAGCAGGCAAAGATGGAAGGCAGAAAGAGAGACATAGAACAAGACAAGAGACATTGAAAGAAAAAGGGGGAAAACTTCACATGAAGCTTGGTAAGGCATCAGGCATGAAACACCGCTTCCCTCATAAGATGATTATGTTGTTAAATGAGATATGGCAATACTTTTGTAAGCACTTAATCCAAGGATCTCCAGCTGCCATTCAAATGTAACACATGTCAGCAGGATGACACAAAGCCGAGAAATGAGCAACCAAAATTCCACTCATCCTCAACTTCACCCCCTCCTCCTCTTTCTTTGAGCCTCGAAATTATTTCACAGGGAAGTTTCTGGGTTCGTAGGCGCATTGTACTAATTCAGGCTTTATTATCAGTGGGAGCTGTGGCAAAGCGCTTGCAAAACCACTTTTTTTGCTTTCCATTTTAGAAAGATATTTAAAGCTTTTTTAGGCTGCCTAAACTCTGGAAAACTTGGATATTCAGAGTAACTTCTGAAAATCACTTTCAAGTTTCTCTACACTTCACTGTGTTTTCATGCAGATCTCTGGGCATTCACAGCTAGAATGGAAGGGGTGGGTGGACTGAAACTGAATTAACTCTTGGGGAACGTTAAAATAAAATGTTTGATTCAGGCTTTTGGGATTCGTTGTGATGACATCATGAATGTGAGTGTAAATGAGCCCCTCTCCAGGCCCATTAAATCAGATAGCATCTGCTTTAATTTGCCATCAGTTGAACTAATTGAATTTGAATGTCGACTCCAGAGAAAGCTATGTAATTCTCCTGAATTGGTTAAAGTGATTGTGATGAACTGTAAAATAACTCCAATCATTCTTTGAGTCTTTTTAAAGATAATTGTATTTACAGGGAATCACAAATGTATTCATAACCCTTGAACATTTTCAAATTTTCCCACGTTACAACAAGATTCAATGTATTTTATTAGGATTTTATGTGATAGACCAATACAATGCGGCACATAATTGAAAAGCATAAGGAAAATGAAAATCTTGAAAATATGGTGAGCACTTTTATTCACCGCCGTTTAAACTGATACCCTTAACAAGAAAAATTTGCAGATAAGCATCCCCACAGCATGATGCTGCCACCACCATGTTTCACTATAGGGATAAAAAATATAGGTTTTTGCTGCCTTATAGTGCCCTTTGTATGTCACAAGCTCAAAGGTAAACATAGGGCCAAAATCAGGGTAAGCAGTTAAGGTTTAGATAGACATCTAGGTGAGGGAACCAAAAATGTAGCTAAAATCAAACTTCTCAAGACAGTCAGTGGATTGTGGTGCCCTCAGGGTTTTGGGCAGGGCATTTTACATGTGTGGGGCAGTAGTGGTTAAAGGAGGTCTTGCAGAAGTTGATATGAGATTCAGACGTGAGCTTGGTGTTCATTTTTACACCAAGGTTTGTGACTGCTGATGAACGAAGGATATTGGAACCAGAAAAGGTGATGCTAATTATGAATGATGATTGGACTAGTCGGTGCCAACTAGGATAGCTCTGATTTTGGAGCTGTTGAGTTGAAGGAAGTTGTGCTCAATCCATATTTTTATATCCTTCAAAAAGGTAGGCAGCTGTTGCATTGACACAAAGCTGTGTCATCGGTGTACAAGTGAAAAGAAAAGCCATGACAACTTGGCCTAAACCCACATATGTTCTGGCATGGATGGGGCCTATCACTGACTCCTGAGGTGACTGTAGGTGTAGTTTATATGGCATGACTCATGGAGATGCATTCTGTTCGGTTTGTAAGGTATGAACGGAAAACACTAAGGGTAGTATCGGTCCATTCAGTGGTGAGAAGGAGCTGGGTGAGTAAAATGCCATGGTCGACTGTGTGAAACGCAGCACATAGGTCCAGGAGGACGAGGAGGGAGGGAGAGCCAGCATCAGATTACATCAGGAGGTCATTTGTGACTATGAGTGCAGTCTCTGTGCTGTGGGCAGGATGGTAACCAGACTGGTATTTTTCATAAAGGTTATTTACTTGTGCACTTTGTAAATGAAGGGCAGGTTGGAGACGGGCCTGTAATTGGAAAATACTTTTTTGTCAAGAGTGTGTATTTTGAGAAGTGGTCCAATAATGGCTTTCTTTAAACTGGAGGGGACATGAGCAGCTTGGAGAGAATGGTTTATAAAAGAGGTGATCAGTAGACTTAAGGCAGTACTATGGGTTTTTACCAGGGAGGTTGGGATAGGGTCCAGGCACAAGTGGAAGGTTTCATCTTCCTGGCGATGTTCTGCACCTCTTCTGATGAAATCAGAGGATAGCAGTTTAGGGGTTCGGAGATGGCAGATGTTGGGGGAATGGCTTGGGGAGGACTGGGGAGGGCAGAGTGAATGGGCGCAATCTTGGAAGTTAAGAAGTCCATGATGCCGTTATCTCAGTTTCCTGCCACAGATAGTGTTTTGCTTGTAGGCCAAAAAGTTAAATTTTGGTCTTATCTTACCAGAACACCTTCTTTTACATATTTTCTGTATCTCCTAACTTGCTCTTTGGGTAATTGAAAATGTTAGTTCTTCAGGCTTTCTTTCTGCAGTGGCTTTCTTCTCGTCATTCTTCCATCAAGGCAAAATTTGTTCAGTGCACAAGTAATTGTTTAATGTTAAGAGATTCTCCCACCTGAGCTGTGTAGCCTCCAAGTTACCATCTAGTTCTTGGCTGCTTCTTTTAATAACGCTTTCTTATTCTTATTTTAGTGTCAGTCTCATGTCTTAGAAGGTTTGCAGTTGTGCCACGCTCTACTCTTGGATGATGACTTTAACAGAGCTTGGTGAGATGTGTAAACCATGGGACATTGTTTTAACTTACTTTTAGATTATTTTTTGAACTGGATTTTATTTATAGACATCAGACTAAAGCGTGCTGAATACCTATACATGCCACTTTCAGATGCTAAATAAATTGAAGTATAATATTCCTTTAACTTTTCCACTTTGTGTAGATCTGTCTCAATAAAACACATTAACATTTGTCATTGTATTTTAAGAAAATTTAAACAACTTAAATGGATGTGAATGCTTTCACACAACACTGTAAGTACCTATTTAAACAGCCTCCAGATGTAAACAACCATTTAAAAAAGTCATATGACCACATTGTGCATTTAGATCAAGCTTGTCATACCTTAGTTGTCAGAAGCATTTATCTTTCAGCCTACCATGATTTTTCCGTGCAAAAATTATGTCTCAAACTGCCCCTTTCTCTTTTCCTTCCCCTTTTCTTTCATCACTCTTTTTTCCTGATCCCTTCTGTGGCTCTTGGAGCTTTGTGCTCATGTTTGAGTTCTTACTGGCTGACAGGTTGTCACAGATAATAACTTTTAATTCCGTGTGGGACCAAAACTCACTTGCCTTGTAATTTCCTCATAATTTTATTCCCTCTTGAAGAGCCTCCAATGTAGACTGGTGAGGTGTCAGCTATAAGTGCAATAAGATGAGATCGTAATCTTCTTCATTAAGAACGGACCGTGTCAAATTAATAAAAAAAAAGATAGCTTTCTTACACTTTTATGTGACTTTCATATTTGCACATCACACGTGTTTGTTATGGGAATCGTTTTATTTTATTTTGAGTTTCCCATGTTTATCAGTCTAAGGGCCTTCAAATATGTGACAAAGCCATCTGTAAATGTGGACTTGGGTGAGTCGTCTGATTTTACTCCCAACCCCTGATCCCCATTTGTCCCAGTGGTGATGTGTCTAAACGCACCAAAGCAGCTCTGATGGACACTTCGCCTCGAGCTCCTGTTCACCCCTTCTACCCCTCAATGCCACTTTCTTTCCAATCCAGAATAATGAGCCTTTCAGAAATTCAGCTCAGGGATCCGGGCCCAGCAGTGTGCTTGCAGTTTAGATTCCTCTCCTATTCCTCGTGCTAAAGCTTTCACTATTGCTTTAGAGCTTCCCGGCCACTGAAAAAAAAAAGAAATCACAGCTCTGTTGGCCAAGTGTGGCCACTGTTTCAGCAGGATAAGTTGGCGAGGAAAATATTGTCTAAGTCCCTCTGAATGTAAACGAAGAACTCTTTGCTGTCACCCTGGATGCCTGATCTGTCTTCTGTTGTGGTGGATGGCTGCTTCGGCTTACCTCATAAAGGATGCAGCTGTGCTGGTTTAAAGAGAAAACAAAGTCAACTAATGCAAATATATGCCCAGGTCTAATTCTTTCCTGTGCAGAAATGCTACAGAAAGATATAGACACTCTGCTAACCTTGTGCCCTGTTTAACAGCCAATTAAAAATATAGAAAAATTGGTTTTAATGTTTTCCACCTACACAGAGTATACACTACACAGGTATATCGCTATTCTGGGGAAACAGTGTCATGATTTCATTGAATGTGCATTTCTGATTCCTTATCATCTGTTCTCTGCGGTGATTCTCCATGGAACGAGTGTGATGGATGCCCTTAATGAAGGGTGTTCATTTAAAGTCACCTGCAGGCTATAGCCTTTCCCTCTGTATGGCTGCACCGCCGCCCATCCAGTGTTCTCTGAATGCTGACGGAGGAAGGCCAAGGGAGAAGTGAGGAGATGGAATTGGATTTGAAGCTCTGAGGCAGGTAATAAAAAGCAACACTCCCACACACCAAGGAATGTGATTTCCCCAAGTACCTCTGGCAGACATGTTGAATTTCTTCCAGTAATGTATAGGCAACTGAGCTATTCATAACATGCCGGCCCCATGCATGTTGACTGGCTGGAGATTGTTTTCTTATTAAAAAGACCCACAAAAATGAGCCTTAAACTGGAACCAGGCTATTGTAAAAGTAGCTCCTTCAGGAAACCTTCTTGGCTGCCATGCTAACTCTGAACTGCGTTGAGTAACTGTTTTATTCAATAACTATCTGGGAAGTAGTTTGATTGGGAAAGTGCTCGACTAGATAATTTAGAATAATCATATTTAAACTATACCATGCTAGATTGAAGTCGATGACCAAAGTGTGGGGTTCTCTGGTAAATTAAGTCAACAAGGACCTAAACAACTATAATCCAAAAAAATGTTGCAAGACTCTACATTACTAATAGCCAAATTGCAGAGGGTGTCGTCACCTTTTTTTTTGTTTTTTCAAGATTCAATGTGCACTTTGTGAATACCCTAGAAATAAGGCTTGGCTTCGAAAATCGAAGTGAAAAAAATGACCTCGTAGATTTATTTTTCGTGTCCGCAGTTACCTCCATGGTTCAAATCTTGTCACTGCCTTCTTGTTTTCCTAATTCCTCTACAGCAATGAAGTCATTGCAAGATACAGACCCAGCTCTTGTTTTTTTCTGTGAACTTGATGTAGCAATAGTCCAGGATCCCTGTCCTGTATCTCCCAACAACTCCTCTCCCCTTCTCCTTCCACTTTTCTGGCCCTGCCTAGAAAGCACATTTTCAATGTTTTCTTAAGGCATGGGGTATACTATAAGAAGGTGTAACCAAGTTTCAAATGGTCCTTATTCAGTTCATGTTCAGAAACCACAAAGACTCCCAAATGACTCTCAAAAACTGAAAACCGGTGGAAAAGTTGTGGAGAAGTAAGAAAGACGACACAGAAGCTAGGTTCGATCACCTTGTTTACTCAGTTCTGTTGGGACCACAGCTATGGAAACAACATAAACTCCGGTACAAACTTTTCTGGAACTTTCGAAATAAAGTGCATTTAACCTACTTCCGGCACAGCCAAGCAAACTGTAACAGCGAACTTCCCATGGTGCCACTGCCCGTATAAAACCCCCAATTTCTTCCAATGGTCCTTTCTCTACCACCCAGACTCTGTGCGAGGTTGGCTGGGGAGACAGCGTGCTAATGTCTCTTTGCTGGCAAACAGACATAAACTATTCAAACTGCATCCAAGGGTGTCATAAGATCACACGATCATATGCACAAGTTAAGTACGAGTGAATCACTGTTTGTGTATCCGGTATTCATTCATAAAAAGGGGAAATTAAGGTATAAGCAATGCTTTACTTTCTCTCTGAGGTCTGCAGAAGCAAACTGTGTTTCAGAGAATTCCCTGCAGAGACGCAGTCTCTACGAAGCCGAGTGAAGCGGTTTTCCCTGTCTGAGAGAAGGACAACAGGAGCCGCATCACCGTGGTAACTTGCAGTTTGGTCGGCCTGACAGAGCGGCTGCCAGTCACTGCTCCGGAGGTTAGCTGGAAGCTAACCCTTTTGTTCACAGAGCTTTCTTCAAACGTCGTCGTCGCCCGGACAACTCCTGCTCAACACGTTTCAAATGATGTTAGGGTTTGGGCAGAGAAAGATTTAGATTGAAATGATCTGAACATTTTCATTTTCTGAAGTTTGGTTTTGTTTGTGAAACTCTGCTATCTTAGTGCTAGCAGGCTATCTGCAGCACACATGCTCAGTTTTGTGTTCTGTTTGTGTGTTTTAAAGTTAAGACAAACTTTATTTAAAGGGTCATTTTAAACATAAAAGATTGATCATAACACGCCGTCCGCGCTTATGCATTTTAACCCTTTTGTCCATATTTTAAAGGTGTGTGTTTGATTCTGGTGCTAAGCTGTCAGCTTCTTTTGTTAGCTTTAACTGCTAACAGCTTAGAACATGTGCTTGCCCACTAAAGAATATTTTTCCCAAGAAAAGGGTTGGGTTTTTTTCAATCTAGTAGAAATTAGTTCCTTAAATATTATTTTACTAAACTTGTTTTACTAAGTTAAAACCATTAAGCCCAATTTTTCAAAAAGATTTGGGGGCTTTTTCCAAAAAAAAATTTCCTTGAATATTATTTTTAATAAATAAAAGGGTCTAATTGGAAAACCTTTGAGAATTAGTCATCCAGAAGGTTTTTTTTTATTCAGCAGATCACTTTGCTTAAACATTATTTTTTTTAAAATCATATTTTATCTGATCTTGCATTTTGAATGGTTTTTTTAAAGGGTTTTACCATTATTTCCTAAATTTGTTTCCCCAAGATTAACTTAACTTCAATTCTTTAGATTCTTCAAGATAATCCTTGGTTCTAAAACAAGGGCCCATTCCCATGGTAATTTGAAATCACTTTTTTTGGTCATGTTTTTTCAATCATTTTTAAATAAAATTGTTTATATTACAACCCATTAGCCCTTCCCCATTTTTTAAATTTCTGCTTTTTTTTAGTGGGATTGTTTTAGCATAGAAAAAGGATTTGGGGATTGATTTATTTTTTGACTTTGGGTTTGGGGGACTTATTTTTTTTAATAAATTTTTTTGTTTTTAAGAAATTGTGTAAATTCATTCCATGTGGGGTTGCAGATTTTTTGTTTTTTCCAAAAAGGGTAAAGAGTTTGGGCCCCAAACCCCTTTCCCTATTTTGTCCAAAATCCCATCCGCCTTACGGGGTTTGGTATTACAGGAAAACCCTTTAAACAACCCAAAAATATTATTTGAAAAAAATTTAAAATTTTAAATATTAAATTTAAATAATATTTTCGTTTCCCATAGCCCCAAAATTTCCCAAACCCAAAGAAAAACAGAGTAAAAAAATGCACCAAAAACACTACTTTTAAAACCTAAAAACCCTGTCCCCCTGGGTGGGGAAGGTGGGGCCCCCCTAGGTCCCTACAAGCACCCCTTCTGAACACCCAGTAAGCTCCACAGCTAGTCTAGGAACTTGGCTTGAGCAACTGGCTAGAATGGCTGAACCTGGACACCGCAGAGCTAGCCCAGAATGCTCTACTCTGAAGGCGAGGTTGAGAGTGACAAGGAGGGGCTGAAGAAGACTTGAGGTCTGACAGCTGATAAGAGTCCCTGGAAGAAGGACAGAAACCCAAAAAAAAAACACGTGGAGGGAGGGCGTAACACGGGGAGCCCGGGCCATTCCCCACCTATCTTTTGGCCAAACATAAGGGGGTATCAAAACAAAATTTTTCCGCCCTACCCCCCCCAAAATTTCTAAAAACAAATCCCTTGGGGCCAAAGTTAAGGCCTTTTCATTAAACCAGGCATTTCGGTGTCCTGTGTTCGTTGTGTCTCACAAAAACAAATTTAGAAGCCTATATAGTTCTTTGGAACTATTGACTGGATCAAACAATGGTGTACAGTCCCCCTAATAAAAAACCCGGGTTTTTGCCAGATAGTTTAAAATTGTGGTGGGGGAGCCCCCCCCCCCAAACAACCCCCCCCCCCCCGGCGGGGAAAATTCCCGCTGACCGAAAACCAGTTTAGCTGGAGAGGCACCACAGTCCTCCATAACTGCTGAACGCAGCCTAAGCATGACCCACAGCAGGCGATCAACCCAAGTGCGGCTTTTAATGACCTGTGAAACCACTTGCACAACCTATTAGCCTTTGAATCTTAAGCAGTAGCCCACTCCCTAACAGTTTTGCATAGTCTGAGCCAAATAAACGTTTTACAGAGGCTCGAACAGCGGAATGTGAAAGGGAATGAATCAAAAATCTGGTGGCACCACATGGCGTGGGCGGCCAGTGGAAATGTCACATAGCAAGAGAGGACCACCTTCCTGCACCTGCCTCCCCTCCAACTTGAGACCCCTAGGCGCAGACTGGAGTGAGAGTTTGTTTGCATCACTATGCTGGTTCGCAGCCATCAGGGAAAAATCAATGTCAACATAAACCGGAGAGACCAGTTTGGGGGTCCCAACCAAAACGAATTTTGCTGAACACATGTTTAAATTTTTTGCATAAATTTAGAAACACTGCACTTTTGCCCGTTGCTGGGGTGCCCGACCAGGTGTAAAGAAATTTTGGAATGGCAAATTTTAAAAGGGGGTTTGGGGGTCAAAAAAATGGGTAAATTGGCGACCCTAAGTAAAAAACGAAAATGGTGTGTCGCTTGGTAGAGAGTACGACTGAAATTATGAATTTTTGTCAAACCTCAGAGACTTGCTGCTCTAAAACCGCCCCTACTGCTACGTCTGACATGTCAGTTATCAAAGCTATATGCACAGAAGGGAAAGGTTGGGCAAAAGAGCAGCCATTGCAGATTTAGAATACCAAAATGCTTGGAGTCGTTCAATCAACAGTCATTGGCTTTTTTCTTCTTAAGCCCGCCATAAGGCAGCTGTAGCAATTGTCCTCCCCTGGGGAGGACGCTGTTGTAAAAATTAACCTAACAAAATCTCTTGCAGGGCTTTCACAGTCTGCTGGCATGGGAAAACTTGAAACTGCCTGCACCTTATTCAGAAATGGAACAGCAGCATGCTGTTCAGTAGAGCTGAAAAAAAAAAGGTTTTGGGGACTTTTGGGGGTCCCAGACATAAGACAATTTTAAAAAAAGGAATAAAATCCTTTAAAAAGGGGTTTTAAAAAGGGAATTCCCTTTTTCCTTTTCCCCAAGGAAAAGGGTTTCCCGATTTTAGGGCAAAAAAGGGTAAAATAAATATGGACCAAAAAGCACAGATTGCATCCATGAATGGGTTAAAGATGTTAATTCCTGTTTCGTTTAGTCTTATGATTTTACAAAAAATTTGAGGTCATTCATTTCAATCTGTAGTCCAACTTTACTTTTCTTCAATTTCCTTTATCATGCCACTGCAATGCACTTTTTTTAAATATTTTTTTTTGTCTTGTAACGGAGTTACATATTAGGTTTTCTTTTTTGCCTTTATGTGTTCAAATTAACCTAAGCAAAGATGTTAAAAGTGAGGTATAATCAGCCCATTTGACTGGAATCAATCGATGTCTTTATTCAGACTGCATTACACATTTCAGCCACATTTTTACATTGTTTAGGCAATAGACAATGCTGTCTTGAATAAATTGCTTAGTGGGGATGGCAGTTTAGATAATCAAAACAAATAAATTGTTTTTTTTCGGGGGGATTTCTAGGTCCTCTTCAAAACAGAGGGGTAACAAGGGGAATGCCTAATGGATGCCATGTTAAACATGGCTGGCAGCAGGTGTCAGTCCTGGTCATGTCTGACCTTGCAGAAAGGCTGCATATTTCAGTTTCTCCTTCAGTAGTTTCAGAGTGGTTTCCAAAGAGAGTTGGGGAGAAGGGGTGTCCATGCATAAGGACCCTCAGAAGCTGTCTATGCAGGCCAGTAGAGCAGTGGGGATGGCCCTAGGCTGGAACTAAGCCTCATGCTTGCTTTGCTGACACTGATCCTCCCTTGCCTCACTGCACATCCTAAATAAAGGAACTGCGGTCAACACTGAAAACAAAGGTTAAAGAAAATGGAGGTTTTTACTTTGTGACATTCAACTGATATTGCAGTGCACTTGAAGAATGAAGCCTCCATTCTTTTCAACCAGTTTCATGACAGCATTTGCATTTAGCACAAGTCTAAAACATTACTGATATTGCAGGAATTTCTTTTGCACTTGTTTTGTTGTGAGGAAAGGCAATAAGCACAGGGCAGCCATCCTCTTGGTTAATA
Organism: Crenichthys baileyi; assembly: GCA_036173005.1. Classification (NCBI taxonomy): domain Eukaryota; kingdom Metazoa; phylum Chordata; class Actinopteri; order Cyprinodontiformes; family Goodeidae; genus Crenichthys; species Crenichthys baileyi. The sequence continues at coordinate 245,050 of JAHHUM010001527.1, read as the reverse complement.
CTTAATAAAACATTTGGTGAATAAATAACCTGAGTTTATTTTAATGTTCCACAATGGGGCTGACTGACACTAATAGGTGGGCTCATAAAAAATGGTGTCAATCTTGGCGCTGTGATGGTTCACTGAACAGCACATTACTGTTAAAAGTATTTCATGTCTCTAAGTATGCTTTGCTCTCTCGGGTCTATACAAGAGGGGCCGAGACAATTGAAAAAGCAGTTTCAGTATTCATCATCATAGGGGAAAGCTGAGAGCGCACACTTTGAAACAGACAACCTGCAGTACAGGCAGGGAATGTCTCAATCCCCTCTGTTGATCCTCAACCTCAAATATGCATTAGCAGGAGTGCTGAATGGATTTTCTTTTCTTATTTCTTCTGTCCAAATACCCACAGTCAGCAAGGAAGAATTGAAAACAGATGACGGTCATTCGATCAAAGGAAGTACTCATAGGATGCCAGCACAGCAGAATGTTATTTTAGAGCAGAAATGCTGGTTATTGCAGCAAAGATTAATGAGCAATTTGCTGTGTAATTATTTACAACCCTGGTCATTAAAGCGCAGCAATGTGACTTAATGGTAAATACTGCTGGACTGATTGTTAGTAAACCCTTGCCTCTGTGGGGAGAGGCGGCATTAGCAGTAGCAGTAAACCACCTTAGAGGATTTAATATGTCTTTGACTGCCTTGCGGCAAAACCAACTCTCTGCCATTAAGAGATACCGGCCTCAGATATAGTGGGAAAATAAGAAATGGACTGTCGTCTCTCACAGAACATGTAATAACTAGGCGGCAACAGGGGTCAAGTGCCTTCACTCTGTTCACAGCTGAGACTATATGATACAAAAGAAGGCTGGTGAGTCATTTTACCACTTGACTTTATTGCAAAATAGTGGTGTTCACAGCTCAGGCTGTGATAAGTCATTCCTTAGAGGTCAGACCTCCCAAGGAGAGTAAGCCTTGAGGATTCAGAAGGATACCAGGTAAGACTTCTCTGCTCATCACCCAATTGGCACATAAATACATTTCTATCAAAGTATTTTATACATTTATAGCTGTTGTCACATTGTTTCATATTATGTTGACATACTATATAAAAAGTATGGGGTCTAAACATGATGAAGTAGCACGTTTAATGAAACAACAGGTCCTCTTGAATATATTTTGTGTGCATTTTGATGCGGCATGTGTGACTGGGCACTTTTTTATACTAAGTGATTGCCCGACCATTTTGGGCTAAAAATTTTATCTTACACCAGAGGTGTCCAAGCTTTTGCCACATAGGACAAAGCATTCTACTTTTTAAGGAAAAATGGATCTATAAATCATTCTAGATCTGAAACATAAAAGGCTCTCATGTATTTCTTTTTAAATGTTTTTTGCAGCACTCATACTCGTACTCGTACTCGTCGTCTTCTGCTTATCCGGGACCGGGTCGCGGGGGCAGCAGACTGAGCAGAGACACCCAGACGTCCCTCTCCCCAGACACCTCCTTCAGCTCCTCCGGGGGGAGCTCAAGGCCATCCCAGGCCAGCCGAGAGACATAGTCCCTCCAGCGTGTCCTGGGCTGTCCCCTGGGTCTCCTCCCGGTGGGACGTGCCTGGAACACATCCTGAGGAAGGCGTCCAGGAGGCATCCGGTATAGATGCCAAAGCCACCTCAACTGGCTCCTCTCGATGTGGAGGAGCAGCGGCTCTACTCCGAGCCCCTCCCGGATGGCCGAGCTCCTCACCCTATCTCTAAGGGAGTGCCCTGCCACCCTACGGAGGAAGCTCTTTTCAGCCGCTTGTATCCGGGATCTCGTTCTTTCGGTCGTGACCCAAAGTTCATGGCCATAGGTGAGGGTAGCAACGTAGACCGACCGGTAAATCGAGAGCTCTCGAGGAGATGGGTTCCAGAGCCCACGCTGTGCGTGGAGGTGAGCCTAACTATTTCTAGTTGATATCTCTCGACCTCCCGCACAAGCTCAGGCTCCTTCCCCCCCAGCGAGCATCCGGGGATCGGGCAGCTGAGGTCTCCACCTTCATCCGCCGCCCAATCCTCTTTGTGCTTTGTTTTTTGCAGCACTAGTTGCCTTTATTTTTCTCAGTGTTTTGATAGTAAGCTGACAGGAAAGGAGTGGAGAGAGGGGGAAAACATGCAGCAAAGGTTGCCTGGGCCTGGAGTCAAACAAAGGGCTGCGTTGAGGACTGAAGCCTCTGAACATGGGTGGCACGATTCACCCCTGCACCACTCCTGCATCCATATTTGCCTCATTAAAAGAATGACTCACAATTTTCAGAGATATTTTGAGTGATTGTTTTCTATTTACTTGGTCTAGAAAAAATATATTTTGGTCTATTTTTAGCTGCGATATTGCTACATACATGAGATTTGAACATTTTCATCTCTATTTATCTGCATAATTATAAAAAATACTTTGCTATGAAGTACTTGTGTACAAACTGGAAGTAGGAAGCTTTGGAAAGGCAAAAATAGGGGTACGAATTTGCCAAGGTGGCCAAACCAATGTTGAGCCCATTTTGACTCTTTTGTGAAAACGTTTTGTTTAGGTTTATAGTAAATCTTAATGTCATGATCCTTAGGTGTTTGAGTTTTGAATTTCTGTAGATGTCTGTTTCTTTTCCCTGTTGTTTACATTCTCAGTGTTACTATTTTAATTCATCCCATTGTTAACTTATTTCTGCCTATTTCTTTACTTACAGTATTTACCTATTTCTTTATTCTGTACGTTTAGATATTCTCTGCTAGATTTCCTTTCTGTGTTTCTCTCCTAAGATGTTTCTCATCTCTTCTTGATTACTCCCCGCTGTGTTGCCCTACCTTTCTCCACACTTCTCAGTGTATTTATGCTGTCTGGTTTTCATGGTTCTTTACCTGATTCTATTTGTGAACCCGTTCCACACCCATCTCATCGCCCATGCTAATTTTTTATTCCTTGTAAGTTTACCTGTTTTATTAATATTAAATACTTCAACTTACCATGAAGCTCCTGTTTTCACTTTGGTCCTGCGAAACACCACCACTCCCCTGACAGAAGAATCCAGTCATCACTTGGACTTAGCAGACAGTAGAGCCTCAGAGCTATCCTGGTGGACCCAGCAGCAGGAGGATGAAGCTAGGGGTTTGTAAGGAGAGAAAATGGAGATTCTGCCTTCTCCACTGTTGCTGGAAGAGATGCATATCTTTCTGGGTTAGAGACTGGTGATCAATCCACCAGGGTGCAGCCTGTGAAAAGGATTCTGGCATCTTCAACCCACCTCCTCTTCTCTTCTGGAGGGTCTGGTCAACACCTTCATCCTTCCCCCGGCATCTCCAACCTTATCTCAGGCTTCCTGGTCCCAAGCCAGATCAACATCACAAGCTACCATTCAGTGACCTGAGCCCAGGATTATCTGCCACTCTCCACTATACCTCCAGTGGTCAACAGAGGAAGATGGGTTTTTCAAATTCTGTGCAGCCAGCAGCAGGCGCAGCAGATCCCAGCTCCACATTCTTGTTCTCATCTGTTGTTACAGCAGTCCCCATGTCTGCAGAAGCAGTGGCTCTCACTGCTGCAACTGTAGCAGTAGCTGCAGCTCTCTGGTCTACTGTTTTTGCTGCAGAGACTGCAGTCATCATCACTCTGCATCTCCTATTCAGCCTCTTGCTGCTGCACTCCAGACTCATGTTCCTGTGCCCGAAATATCTGAGAGGTTCGAGGATGAACCACCTCCTTTTCTAGTTCCTAAGTAATCCGATGAGGATGCCCAGGTGGACCTGCTTCATGTTCCTGTTCCTGTGTTCATCAATGTCTATTTCTCCAGAGCCCCATCGAGAGATTCCAGGGGTGCTCTCCAAAGCTCCTCCAGGCTTTCACGCCACTCTCCAGAGCTTCGTGGAGAGTTCTCCAGGCTTCTAAGCCATTCTCCAGAGTGTTGTGTACTTCTTCCAGGCCTTCAACCAGCATTCTTGAGGGTTTGTCCAAGAGTTCCAGCAGGTTCCACGGTCATTCTCCAGGCTTCCAATGGTTCTTCCACCAGTCTTCATAGCTCCTCTGTGGGTTCCTGTTTTTCAGTGCACCAGTCTCCAGAGCTCCACCGTGGTCTCAAGTCTCTCAGACCTCCATCTCCAAGGTTCTTGCACCGCCACCGGCCTCCGAGGCTTCACCTCTGCCACTGTCAACCTCCAAGGCTTCGTTTCTGCTGCCGTCGACCTCCAAGGCTATGTCTCTGCTGCCGTCAACCTCCAAAGCTATGTTTCTGCTGCCGTCGACCTCCAAGGCTTCGTCTCTGCTGCCGTCGACCTCCTAGGTTCTCTGCCTCACATCTACAGGGCTTCATCTCTGCCGGTTTCCTGAACCTTGTGTCTCCTCTGGATGACCTCTTGGCTGTCCTCCTGAACTCTGTGCCTCCTTGGGACAACCTCCCGGATGCCCACCTGAACTCTTTCTTTTTTTTGTTTGTTTGTTTCTAGCCCTCCTTCCGAGGCCCCCTCCACCCAACCTGTTAGGATTGTTTATTGTTTTGCTTCTTGCTCTCCTTCTAAGGCCACCTCCGCCCACCATTCCCCGATACTTAATGTGTAAATAACTCTCAACCAAAGATTTGCAATTTTTGAATTTGAAGCCCAAATCAAATTTCAAGCATAAAAAACTATTGATCAAGCTACAGAACTTTAAACAAGGTCAACTATACCTGTAGATATTGAATAAAAAAAAAAAACTCTCTTGAAAAAGAATGATGGATCCCATATATAATTTGCTAAAAGTGACAAGCCATACCAATTGAATGCAGAGAGGAAATTAATAATTCAAACCGACAGACACCTTCCTGAGAAGGAGAAAACAGAGGAAAAAAAGGAATCTGATTCCCCCGTGTGCACTCGGTTTCCGTTTCCTTACAGGATTTATGAAATCTGGGACATTGAGTTATATATATTATATATATTATATATATATATTATATATATATACTATTATATATAAATACACATATATGTTTAGAATTTCTTCACGTGTACTTCTGCTTAAATATTCTCACAACTTAATTGCTGAAGTTCATCCTCACGAACACAGACTGGAAAAAAGTTACGATGCAGAGGGTAACAGTTAATATTGCAGAGGTTCAAGCTTAGGTCAAGAGGGATATGCTCTTTAATTGTCGGGTGTGTATTCCACTAAGCGTGGCATGCTGTTTAAATTTGCATTGCTGTGATGTTCCTATTGATGTGTTTCCAATCAGCTTCCACGAGGGTTAATAACCAAATCTTCAGCTGTAGCCGTCTCCTAAGCGATTCAGCAGAGGTGAGGTGACCTTAGATATCTCCTCGAGGAACGTAACTGCATGGAGTTGTTTATTGTTTTCTCTCCTTCCTGCTCTTTTCTCATGGTCTATGCATGTTTATGATTTGTTTGGCTTCCGGTATGCTTCACTGAGATGCCCTTTCCATTCTTTGCCCTAGGTGCTGTCGATGGTCTGGGACTTCGGCAGCACCCGCGTCTAGGGTAAGAAAGCCCTGTGGCCCTAGTGATGCCAGGGCATTCACAGGATTAGTTTATATTTTGGTCTTAACCCTCTCTTCTTTCTTTCAGATTTACTCATGCATGAGCGTAAACTCTTGGTGTGAAAAAGCTCACGCATAACTTTGCATCCATAACCCAACCCCCCCTTAGGACGAGCTGTTGGGGAGGCCCGATTTCCACAGCCTAGATGAGAGAACACACACATTCACGACTTTTTTCCCGCCAAGTAGGATTTGTAGTATTTTTCCCTCAAGAATCTCATGGAATTCATCCGATAAGCTTCATCCCGCCAGTTTTCCTTCTGCCTGGCACCAGAATGCACGTGAAGCCTCCGAAACCTTCGGCATAATTATTCAAGAACATCATTATTTTTGCAACCGTCTGCATTCTTTCAATGGATTTTCCCAGTACCCAGACTGCAGGCAGCCACTGGTATCAGTGTGCAGCACTCTTTGGGTTTTCATTCCAGAGAATTAGGTGTGTATGAACCTTCCCTAACAACATGCAGCTGACAAGCATTTGGCAAAATCTTTTCAACACTTAATCGCATCCCCTCTCCCCTCTTACTCCCACCCTAATAGGTTTAATGTACAGTGAAATAAGGTCGGCTGTTTTCCTTTAAACTTGAACTGTGGACAGATCCTTCCTTTCTTGCCAAATGGCTGTCAGGTTCAGTTAGCAGCTTAGCTAGACTGAACAAAAAGGATACTTTAAGCTGAAAATCCAATCTGAAGTGGGCTGGACACAAAGTATTCTTTAATAACTAAATGATGCATGAACTCCTGCTGTAATATAAGTCAATAGCACAGGTTAAAGCAAGGGCAGTGTACCTCTCTTATGCTGTTAGTCTTGCACATAACGTTTAATGAACTCAAAGCACACACCTTGAGCAGACAATAATTCTTGCTGAATCCTTTTTTAATCCGCACATCAACAGCATTTTTCTAGCTGGTGAGCTGGTGTTCATGCTCTGGAAAAAGCAGGAGTATGGAAACAGCATTCTTAAGTAAAGTTGAACCTGCACATCTTGCAGCCAGAGGATCTTACAAATGAAGGTTAGTGTGCATCAGTGAGGAGAATACAAAGTGTTGTGTACCAGTAAGTCTAGTTTGGCTATGAATGGCTATTAAGTTCCAAGGGCAATTTTTATTAAAGTTGACACCACCTGGTCATCAGGAATTAATAAACAGAATAAAAGAACGGTATTAAAAATGTTTTAATTTGCTGTGAGCAATCATTAAATATATAAGGAACAGGGGTGATATGTCAGAGAGCAGTTGCAAATAGGGTTTTACTAATATTTAAAGTAACATCATCACGAATTTGACATTTAGCATTTTATATTAGCAAGTAGTATGGTTAGCGCAGCTAGCATTACTCTGCTAGCATTGTCTCTGTTTGTTCTATAGAGATTGTAGATGGTTTTCTTGATTCTCAGATTTCCAAAATGCTGGCAACATTTCCAAATCCAGGTTGTTCCTCCTCCCTGTTTGCTGTCATCTGAAACTTGCGTACCTCTGACTGAAAATATCTCAAAACTGCCCTTCAGTTGATATAGTGCCTAACAGACCTACCAAATTAATAAACTTAATGTAAGCATGAGGGCAGTGATGCTTGAAAACATAAGAAATGGGCAGATATATTTAAGTGCGTAAATGGACCATCAATGGCCCTTCCGGCAGTAATTAGTATTACTGTGCTTTGACTGTGATAACACTGTTCAAAATGTAAAACAAATAAACACATGGTAAATCTCTGCTGCACTGATGGGATGATAATAAGAGCTTGTGACATTTCTGTGCTTTGTCTGACTTGATTTGTATACACCTAAATGATACTGAAAATAGCTACATTTGAGCCTTCCCCCCACATTAGTATGGTGCGTACTACCGATGGTAGTATGATACAACCTCTTTCCTTTCTGGTTATTGTTGTTTCCATCCCATTTGGACTATTGGACTCTTAAGAGGACCCTTATCAAAGCAAATTAATTGCAGTAATTAATCATAGTATACATTTGAGTCGGATGAGAACATTTTCTCATTCTAAACTATAAGCTGGTTAGATAAAATTACAGAAAATTATCAGTAGCCAAAGCCGAGTGCATGCAAGTTTTCACATGGTGGATAAGAAACGTCCCTTTGAAGGCAGTTTTTTGTATTCCAAAAACTCAGGTATTAAACGACCAGAACAGTTCTGGTCATTTAGAATGGCCAAGTAACAAAATGGCAGTTTCTATTGCCATTTTTAGATGGAACAGATTATCCATCCGCCGTTTTTCAAAATCTTCTCAATCCAGTTCAAGGTTTCAAGGGGGCTGGTGCAGTGTACATTCTGGACAGGTTGCCAATCGCATCATACATCCAACACAGGACGAACAACTCTGCTGGCATACACACTCACAACTTATAGCAATTTTAGATTGGCTCGGTTTTTCCAAGTAACCCAACATGCATTTCTTTGGACTTCGAGAAAATATACATATGTATGGGCAGAACTTGCATACATTCATATGTTTATAAAGAATTCAATATTGTCCAACACATTAAAAGGTTTAGTTTTAATTTCCATTGCTTTAAATAAAAATGAATCAACTGCTATGCTGTACCTTTTTATGTCTACGTCTTGAACAGCACTGAGCAGCATTTGGGACAAAACACTGCCAGGTATAATATTGAATATTCCAAAAGGTTTAAAGTTTGTGTGTTTTCTTTCAATTCAGGCATACACAAAAGGTTTTCTGCTGCCATTTGATTAGGTTTCCACACCATAATTTAAACTCATGACTGCGGGAGGTTATCTAGATTATATATATTGTGTTTTCAATCAGCCAGTGGTTCATCAAGCCTACTGATTTTAGTATGGCCTCTGTGACATATAATGATTGTAGTGATAACACCTGCTAACGGTTATTTGATGGACTGTTAATATCTAAAGTGGGAGGGGAAGAGCTTCCCAGCAAGCTCAGCCATCAGCAGCATAATTAAGGGAGGGTGCGGGGTCACTGGTTCGGGCTATGAGTACATGTTTTATCAAAACACATACTTTAAGTGTAATCCTAAAGGCAATTTATGATTCCCTACATTAAACAGTACAGTGGTCCAACAGGAGAGGCTTAGCCTCCTATTCTGCTTGTAAAAAAATCTTGGACTCACAAGTAAGTGTGCATTACAGGGGAAGTGGTCTAATCACGTCTTTAGGATACGATGGATTGCGTGATTAAGGGCTTTGTAGGAGGGGGGATTTTAAATTCTATTCTGGATTTTAGAGAAAGCCGGTGAAATGAAGCTAATGCAGGAGAAATATGATCTCCTCTGCCAGTACTCTGGTTGTAGCATTTTTGATAACCTAGCAGCTTTTCAGATAATTATTAAAATCACCTGATAAGGCATTATAGAAGTCTAACCTGGAAGTGAAAACACACCAAGGATGTTCCAGTCTTTTAGCACCAGTAAAAGAAGGGAATTCTACACACTTTCTATGACCTTTATTCTGTGGTTTTATTAGCAGGTCAGTTTACTGTACATAATGTAGCAATAACAATTTGCTGCTTGTGTTTTTATGTGTAAATCAGGGACAAGGACATAAAAAAGAATTTCATATGCCACTAGAAAACAGAAGAATCTTTAAGATTAAGGCAATTCAACTGTTAAGAATAACATGGGAGGACTTACTCAGCCTGCTCATGAGAACTGTTTTAAAAAACACAGGGAGAACAAAATTTAGCAAACAAGGAAAGATTAATTATAAGGAGTTAAAATTTTATTACAATAAAAAGTTTGAAATGAATAAAATCAGCTAAAAGAGAAGGGAGAAGAGAAGACAAGAAAAGACAAGACAAGACAAGACAAGAGAAGAGAAGAAGATACCAACTAAAATAGAAAAATAACTAGTCTATAATTGCCCCCCATAAATTAACACTATAAAACTTAGGGCTCTAGTAAAGAGTGTTAGACTCTGCCCAATCCCACTAGTTACCTCCTTTTCCCCTGCCTGGACTGGACTGGCACGATTGTTGGTTCTGCTTCCTGGTCCTCCTTGTGCTGGTGGTGTCGATGGGGTCTGTCTGCCTGTTGGCCACCCTCCTATCTCAGGAGAGAGTTTCCTGCTCCACCTCTGCTTTGTGAAACCAATTAATTGTTAAAAAAACAAGAAAACTGTTTAGATAGGTGATAAAAGTAGTGAAACTAAAAAATTTTAATTATTCAGCATCTAAATGACTCGTATCACACAAAAAATTGATAAGTTTAGATCAAATTGTGGACCTCAGTATATAATTCATTGCATACTTTAGAAGAACTCTGAAAATTAGCTTTTTGTTTTACAACTTTTTTCCAGTTTTGACATCAAACTGTTATCAACAGAAATGTTATCAAGTGAACAATAAGACGTTCATATCTTAATACAACAAAATTTGGCCCATTTTAAATTAGAGCAAAGCCTTAATGCCTACATGTCTTTTGATTGAATCTTCAATCAAATTCAATCAGATCTATGTGCACCTAATAAGACAAAATTCACTTTAAATACAGCATTGACATGAAACACTTAACAAGATAAACTTTTTTTAGAGAGAACATACAAAGGACTGTGTTTTGTGCCATGTAGTGTCATATAATTATGTTCCCAATAGGTCTGAAAACTGCAAATGCTCCACTTCAAGTGACATAAGGAAAAAAAATTGTGTATACAAGCTTTAGTATATTCAAATATAATTCAGAATGTTGTTATCACAAATCTCAGACAAAAACAAAATGCTTTTTGAGTAACATGCAAATGATTTGGCAGCAATTATTCCATTGAAATGAGGTTCATGTTTTATGTTGTACTTTAAAACATGTTTGTTTTAGCACATTTTTTCTTAATAGTCTGAGATCCTTTAGCTCAGGCAGAGGAGAGGAACGTAGCTCAACAGTTCAGATTGCTGAAAAATCTCACTGCTTGTCTTTCAACACATCTGGAAATCACAATAATTAACTTCACATGTTACAACAGTGTTAGCATATACTGTGGTCTATTTTGACAGATTTAGTTTACAACCTCCGTGCACTACTTTTCATGCATTACCTGAGGAATTTATTGGAACAAAAATAACAGCTGGAATTTAAAACTATTTCAGATTAGCTGACTCCGAACACTAGTGACAAAGTGGCTAACTGCTTTATTTAGTCTACAGCCTCTTTTTGTTATTTGTTCTTTGTCCAACCCAAAACAAAAAATAAGTGCCATTACTTATGGAAATGACTCTGGCTGACAATGTTTAAAAATAAACTTATGTTTTTCTTTTCTTATGTCAGTAATGTTTGTGCTACTGTTCATTACTCAAATTTTTCCTGCCATTTTGTTCACTTGATTTATTTATTCTTTTATATGGCCTTAAAAGCAGTTGTTAGTATTGGCTCTCAGTTGTCCATTCATATTTTTCGTGGCTGCATAATTTTATTTCTTTGGGTAAATTCCGCATGTTTCGTCTCTGAAATAACATCAAAGTTATCCAGTTTTCATAAACTAAACGTTATGTGCAGTGCATTCTCTAGTTGTCAGCAAAAGCCGATTCACGTATGAAACGTTCTCCTAAGTCGTGCCTCAGGCTATATCTCTGATCCACATGGACTCTGCACACCCAGACTCCTTCCTGGCCCATCCACTCTGATTGGAAGGGAATCAGGAGGGACTGAGACGCGCTGGCCTACATAACCATAATGAGGTGCACACATATACAGTGAGCTAACATGGTGAGACATGTGGCTAAGTTAATAGGGAAGGCAGTGTAAGTTTCCACAAAGTTATGCGTGTGGGAGCGGCTTGTTATAGGGTTTTGATAGGCATTTTAGTAATGGGCTTTGAGAGCTCTGACAGTGAATGAATCGGAAGAGTTTAAGATCCCTCAGGCATATTTAAGGTCAGTAATGAAGATCTACATTGTTTAATGATTACCTCATGATTTTGCCTCACCGTTAAGAAATGCATAGTACATGTGCAAAAAATATGAAGGGTAATATAGAATTGTAATTCAGATAATTAAGGTTTTTGCTATTTCTCTTAAATTCACCTTAACACTTTCATTTGGATAACTTTTCTTTCTAACCTGGTGCTGTAATTAAGCCAAATATGATTTATAAAGTGAAAAAAAGTACTGCTAATTGGTATGAGTTTATGCCTGCAGTTTTGGTTCATTATTTGTTTGTATATGACTTACTGTAATTGAGTGTTATATAGCTTTAAATAACAGCAAAATTTATCTCAAGTAAAATCAAACCGGTTCACTTAAAATCCAGTAACATCCGCCCAATTCAGTTAAATTTTTTACAATTAAATACAATTCTGCTATGATTGATTTCATTTTAGTATACATGGTTTCAACACTAGATCACTACAGTCCTGTTTAAACTAATTACATTTAATACATTGAAATAGTTTAATGTGCATTAGCAATAATAAAATAGTTATTTGCCTAACCTAGGAATTAAAAAAAATGAATTAGTTTTTTTTAATATTTTGATAACACACAGGTGAGCATGATACTGGACATTTCTGTTTTACTTTTAGACTTTCATTGAACCATGAATAAAAAATAAAAAAAAACATTAGCAATATTAAGGTTTTTACTGTATGTTAATGCTTCTTCATTAAGAGCTTTACACAAAAGTAGAAAAATTTGAAATCCTATTATGGACTTTATGGGTAACTTTCAAAGAGGAGCAAAAATAATTCAATCTCTCCTGCTAATTAAAAATCAAAATTTTTGTAGCACTGTTTTCGATCAAATAGAAACTTTGCAATCTGGATAATTGCTACAATAGTCCAGTCTTCAAGCAGCAAATGCAGAGACCAGTCTTTCTAAATCACTGTAATACAAGGAAATCCTAATATGAGGTGTACAACACGGGCATAAAATGAGGTACTGTGAACTTGTCCAAAGTGTATGCTAGAGGATATATCCTTTCTTAAAAATAATTGAAATGAACGTGTAGTGGTGCCAATGTAAAGCCATTCAGAGTATCTATGCAGTGTATTTTAATGATTAGGTCTCAAGAAAATAACTCCAGGGAAAACACAGTGAGAGCCACGAAGAAAATCTTCCCAGTCTTACTAAAAATACTCCAAGAGCACATCAGTGGTCAAAACAGAACGGAAAACATCTAAAGCATTGCAAGCTTCACGTGCCTCAGTTAAGTAAAATTTTACCTATTCGTCAATAAGAAAGAGACTGACAAGAAAAAAGTTGCACTTTTAACAAGGTGTGGTTCTTGTTATATCTGGTTTAAAACTACCAAAATGAACAGCATCTTAATGGTCACACATGGTGGTAGTAGTGTGACTGCCCAGGGCTGTGTCATGGATGACTTTACCATGAGTTCGTCTCTCTACCAGAAGGTATCAGTTCATGATATTAGGCTCAGGTGAACTTTAGCTATGCAGCAGGGCAGTATTATGAGGTACACCAGCAAGTCTACCTCTGAATGGCTAAAAAAGCTAATTCAAAGTTTCACAGAGGCCTAGTCAAAATTTAAACTTAAACTTCACTAAGATACTGTGGCATGACCTAAATCAAGATGCTCATGCTAAAAAAAAAAAGAGTTAAAAACAAGAGTTAAAAATTAAAAAAGTCAAAATTCAAATTAGGTTTCTTCCTTAGAAACAGGTCTTGCTTCTCTTGGCAATTCAGGGGTCATTTAATTTCTGCAACTTTTCTACCTCTGCTAAACTATGGTGATATATGGTCTAAGGAAATTAGACTGCTTTATGTTTCATTACTGATTGTGGACATTTTGTCCACCATTGTCATTTGTCGCTACTGCTGGCTGTTCTTCTCTGTCTGTCTGTAGACATTCACATTGGCTGCTTTTTGTTTACAAATGTATTCTGAGACTACTTCCTTCCTACCTGGCTCCTTTTATGACAAGAACGCTCAATCATCATGGACTCCGCTCTCAGGCTTTTTATCACCTGACTGTTCCCAGAGTCAGTACTGAACTGGGTAAAAGAGCTTTTAAATATGCTGCCCCCTCTGCCAGGAATCAATTCCAGAAAGACTCAAAGTTGACAGAGCTAGTGAATGTTGGTGAATTCAAGGAAATCTTAAAAGACCAGGAAAGAGGCAATTTATCTTCTTGTAATTGTTCTTGTTCAGACTTGTTATGCTATGAATGAATGTATACATAGCATAACTGCTGCCGTCTTGCCAGGTCCCTCTTGGAAAATTGACTTGTAATCTTAATGAGGCTTTACCTGGTTAAATAAAGGTCACATAACCCTTACACGCAGGCATGGCGCGCTGTATATAATAACGTCCTAAATCAGCTGATCACACATAAAGGCAGCTGTTCAGATGCACATACATTTCCCCCACAACACACAAAACAATGCCACCATGAAACACCGTGTTTGGTTTGACAGCCATTAAGCAAACCAGCGTGTGCAGGAGGAGGGAGCGGGCAGGGAGCAGCTGCCTGTAATCAGACTGCCTGCACAGCATGCCACACCAACGGCTGGAGGCGGTGCTTTAATCCATAGCTCCAGCTGCCAGTGAGTCAATGGAAACAATTCAATTCAGTTCAGTTTATTTATATAGCGCCAATTCACAACACATGTCGTCTCAAGGCACTTCACAAAACTCAGGTACATACATTCCAATTAATCTTAATCATTGAACAGTGCAGCCAGATTCTGTTATTTATTCAAATTGGATAAAAAGTTGTTCTATCTAAGGAAAGGAAACCCAGCAGATTGCATCCAGTCAGTGACTTGCAGCATTCACTCCTCCCGGATGAACATGTAGAGACAGTGGACAGTCACTGGCGTTGACTTTGCAGCAATCCCTCATACTGAGCATGCATGTAGCGACAGTGGAGAGGAAAAACTCCCTTTTAACAGGAAGAAACCTCCAGCAGAACCAGGCTCAGTGTGAGCGGCCATCTGCCACGACCGACTGGGGGTTAGAGAGAACAGAGCAGAGACATAAAAAGAACACAGAAGCACTGATCCAGAAGTACTTTCTATGGGAAAGAAAAGTAAATGTTAATGGATGTAGCTCCTTTAGTCGTTTATCTAGAAAGAAAGAACAAATAAAACTCTGAGCCAGTTTTCAAGATTAGAGTCAGAAAGAGAGCACATATAATTAGTTACAGTAAAAGCTCAGTCAGTAGCTATGTCTAGGAGAGAGAAAGGGTTAAACACTGAAAGACAGGGCCAAGTGGATCATCCCTAGAGGGTGAGCATTAAGTTGTTGCCAGCAAAGGCTTGGACAATGCCCCATCCAGGACGGTGTCACAGGTAGACACAGAGTTAGGCCAGGTGTCGCTTCTAGGAAGAGAAAAGAGAGAGAACAAAGTTAAAAGCTGAAATAACAGCAAATAATACAAAATTGAAGAGTAGTGTGAGAAAGTAGCGAAGAGGGTGAAAGTGGTCATTATGTCCTCCAGCAGCCTAAGCCTATAGCAGCATAACTACAGAGATAGCTCAGGATAACCTAAGCCACTCTAACTATAAGCTTTATCAAAAAGGAAAGTTTTAAGCCTAGCCTTAAAAGTAGACAGTTTATCCATCTAGAGCCCACTGATGGCCATTGTTATACCAAAAACCACAACGATTGGGATACCTCTCTCTGCACACAACAGGTTTTGTGCAGAGTGGAGTGAGACTGAGTGGAATGGAGCCATAAAACTTAAATAGAGCCAGTTGAAAAGGGACTTTTGTGTTAGCACCTCTTTAATACAGTAAAGCAAGTTCAAACACAGGAACGTCAGTGTTTATCTAAGAGCAGGAAAGGTCTGTTAGCGGTTTTGCAGCAGTAATAAAATTCCTTTATATAATTCCTTGCGCCTGTGCTTCCACCAGTTGTCTAAATGTGACTTTTGGTCAGTAGTAGTAGTTGTTTTGCAATACAAAAGTCATGGGTCAATTCCAGCTTCCTCCTGCCATATTATGTCGATGTACCTTAACCTCAAGTTGCCTACTGATCTGCGTATGTTTGTGAGTGCTATTGGATCAACTTGTCTCTGGTGTAAAGCGCTACTGGAAAAGTGCTATATAAAATCAATTCATGTACATTTAAAGGTAGAGGTGCTTGAAGTTAACTGCATATCAAATGTAAGAAAAAGGTATTAAAGCAAGATTAAGATAAATTTCCTTATCCGTGAGCTCCTGTTTCTAACAAGCAAAATGAAAAAGCATCAAAGAAGGAAAAATACTCAATTATTCAGAATTTCACCAAGAAAAAAAAAAGTCTTAAATGGTTAAATATATTTTCTCCCTTCTATCCAATTAGCACCATCACACCTCTGCAAAGATGTTTCTTATTTCTGTCCTTTTAATTGTTGTGTTTTACAGTCTATTTATAGTTACTGTATCTTTCCCTGCCTTTCTATTCGTCCTCTTTTTTCCCTTGTCTGTGCTATTTTGTTTTTTGAAGTTTCGTACAGTTTTATGTAAATTACACCATGATAAAAAGACAAAATCTTTCCTTCTGAAATGACAAAACTGCCACAATTCCACGCTTTTGTCTCTGGATTTGCTTTATTCTCAGGGATGCTCTGCAATCCTCTAAAGGTGGCACAGCATCCTGTATGAACCAAATTGAACCTGACAACTGCCTCATTCATTTGCAGCCCATGTTTGTTCCAGAAGTTAGACATACCAGCCTCTTGCATTCGTGCATCTGCCGCAAGAACTGTAAATGCTTGCAAAAAGTACAGCGTCACCCCAAGGCTTCTCTCTTTTCTTTCTGATGCACACCACAGACAACACAATACATAAAGAACCCTTCTTATCTTATTTGAACAGTTGCTTAAGGTATTTCTGCAAACTCCAAGGTGCTGGAATTATAAATCACTATGAAGCAAGATTGCAATCAGCAAGTATTGTTGCAAAGAAGACTAATGAAACCACCCACACTGGTAAATGACCTGCAGATTAGGTAAGATACAGGCTCCCCACAGCCGCACAGATGTGATACACCGGATCTCTCTCACACACAGTCTCCCATAATGTGCGGTGCACTGGCCCAAGCCAGATAAGGCCACAAAGGCAAACGAATGGAGCTCTTTGTCTGTTTGTTCCATTACGGCGATGCAAGCTTATTCCAGATTTGTAGCTCTGTTTAACTAACACGAAGAAAACCTTAGTGTTATCAGGGAGACGAATTGAACTATGAGCTGGAAGAAGCTGATGTTCCCTGTGGTAAAACACATTTAATTGCAGATACACGCTGCAACCTTTCTTTAGAATAAATTAGCATGTTTGTTGCTTTGTACTTGCAGGGACCTCAAAATGATCAAAGAGGGCGAGTTTGTTTGAAGAGTGAGGCATTCAGCATATTTTAGGTTAACAAGAGGAGAGTTTTCCACTGCATGTGGCTAATGTCATTTCGCACCCACACACCCCTCATCAAACCTTGTCTATTTTTGGCCTTTTTATTACTGTATCCCTAACATAGATAAAACATTTCCAAACCGCTTTATCTTTATTACATCGGGCTGCCATGGTAAATCACCTCATTTATCTCTCGCCAGTATGTCCGCTCTGTCAAAAAACCCTAAAAATAGGAAACAAACAACAAAAGCTTCAGCAAAAAGAGATTTCTATAAATATAGAATCACACTTGTGCTATCTGCAAGAAGCAGATAGTCGACTAGAAGAGTTTTGCATTGTGTTTCCTGCTACGTAAGGCTTCATCCACTACATTGAAACCAGCTATGAGTCTGTCGGCTGTTTTTTTAATCAACTATCAGCTACTTTATATGATTTTAATGTCTATAAACCAAGCAGTCTCATTGTTTAGTAAAATCACATCAGTTTTCTAACTTATTAATACCACTAAATTCATCTGAAACACTTTTTTAGAACTTAATAATAATAATCCTTATTAACTTTCAAGCTCCTTAAATAGCCATTGGGACAATACTTAAGTTGTGCTAAAAGGGCATTTCACTGCTTTAAAGCACAGTGATGAACTTACTTTTCAATTTTTGTTTGTAGAAATTCCAACCAAATTGTTTTTAGTCAGTCTCTACCGCTTATTCCATAGTGGGTCGCAGGGAAGCTGGTGCCTATCTCCAGCAGTCTATGGGCGAGAGGCGGGGTACACCCTGGACAGGTCACCAGTCCATTGCAGGGCAACACACAAACAACCATGCACACACACACATTCATACACCTAAGGGCAATTTAGAGTGACCAATTAACCTAACAGGCATGTCTTTGGACTGTGGGAGGAAGCCGGAGTACCCGGTGAGAACCCACGCATGCACAGGGAGAACATGCAAACTCCATGCAGAAAGAGCCCTGGCTGGGATTTGAACCCAGAACCTTCTTGCTGCAAGGCAACAGTGCTACCAACTGCGCCACTCTGCAGCCAAAATTGTTGTTTTACTGCTTTATTTGAAATTTTAGACCCACATGAAATGGTCTTCTCTCAGCTAGTTTTTTTGGTTTTAAGTGTAAATGAACAAATATCTAAAACGTAGATGAATCTGACAAAGATAAGTAGGTCAAAAACACATTTTTAGTTGCAGTTTGGTTGGATGGAAAAAAAAGCTCATCCCTACCAAATATGGAAAATTATGTTGCCGGAGGACAAACATGCATATTTGCAGTCCGTCCCTTTATCCTTGAACCAAGCATTCAGTAGTTAGGGACGAAGGGCCGAGCTGACACAGAGTCACATTAAAACATTTAAAAGCAGTTGTAACGTTGAAAGGAATCACCGTTCACAGCATTGATCTTAATACTGAACATTTAAAATGAACAGGTGCATGGCATCTCAGAGTTAAGCGGACAATAGCAACAGAGGCCTAACGCTCCTCTAAACCGCTTGTCAAATGACCAGCTGGGATTGGCTGCTACAAAACTCAGCCCTATATTCAGTCAATGAGCGCCCCCAAGCAGCCAAACAATGATTAGCTTAAACTCTTATTGCTGAAAAAAACACTGAGGAGAGCAGGAATTCATCTTTGACACTCTGTTCTCCTTTGATGATATGGCTTGAAACATGAATCTGCTTTTTGTGGCCACCCTTGTAGTACATACTTATGGACATGTGATAGCATCAGATTCTTAGCAGTCCATCGTTTTGTCTGCGTCACATTCATCATTTTCATCCAGCAGATCAATCATTAAGACCTGCTCTGTTGTCTCACAGTCGCACAGTCCATCTTTGCACTATTGGAGAAGCCGTCACGGAAATAGGTTTCTTTTCACTGAATAGAGCGATCAACAGTTTCTGGTCAGTATAAATGGCAAATGGACACCCTCTTTGTGAAGTTGTATCTTTTTCAGCAGGTATGTGTGATATAAACCCTAAAAGTTTTTCACTTCTATCCCCTGTCTGGTGTAATAAGAATAAACCACACTATAAGGTGAGGCATCACAAGAAAGAATTAGATCTCTGTCTGTTGAATAATAAACTAACAGTAGTGTAGAGTTCAGCAAGTCTTTTGATTTTTTGAAAGATTCTTCCTGTTCTTTTTTCCATGTCCACAGTACATCTTGTCTCAAAAGTTCAAACAGAGTTCCTTGATTTGGAAGAAACTTGTTGCAGTAGTTCAGCGAACCTAGGAATTATTTGAGCTCTGTAGCATTTGTGGGGACAGAAGTGTCCATAATAGCTTAACTTTCTTTTCTAGAGGATGAAGTCCTGTGGCATCCACTCTGTGTCCCAGATAGTCCAATTCATCTTGTATCAAGGTCCACTTGTTCCTTCTTCAGCACAGTTATGCTTCTTTCAACATTGTTTATACTGTGTTGAGATTCTGGAGATGATCTTCTTCATCTGCTCCACTCACCAGTGTATCATCAAGATAAATTGCTACCATTGAAATTCCTTTCATCAGGTCCTCCATAGTTCTGGAATATAGCTGGTGCAGCCAATACTGCAAACTGCAGTTTGTTGTAGGTGAACAGCCCGCAATGAGTGATTAGTGTCAGGTATTTCTTGGAGTCCTCATCCATTAGTAACTGTTGATACGTGTGACTCATATGCAATTGAGACCTCCTGATAATGTTGTAAACAGGTCTTCTATGTGAGGAATGGGGTACTGATCAAGTGTGGAAACTTTATTAACAGTGAGCTTGTTGTTCCCACATAATCTTGCTGTTCCAAAAGGCTTTAGGATTTGCACAACTGGTGCCCCCTATTGCGAATATTTCACTGAAGTGAAATATTCCCCTTCTTCAGCAGTCTGTCAATTTCTTCATCCACTTTTGCCCTCAGAACAGGGAACTCACCTTGGGCAGAAAAAATGTGGTACAGTGTTGGCTTCTCACATAATTAGTGGCTTTGGCTCCATTTACAGTACCTAACTCCGCTTTCAACACAGTTTCATGGTTATTTAGCACATCCTGAACTTCTTGCGGCCTTAACATGCTGAATCTACCAGCCATTTCTGTCTGCATAATTTTGGAGGTGGGTTTTGTGTCTGAGTTTAATCTCTTTCCATGCACAGCTGTATTCCCTGCAGCCAGCCTTGTACAAGCAAACTCGGACCATGGTCTTCAGCAACCACCAGAGGAAGCCTTTTCCTTTGTTTCTTATACTTAACCAGACCTGGGTGGCTCCTCAGTTGTACTGAACTCAAAAATCCTGGCCTGAACTTCCTACCATTCTGTGTGTACCTTATGTGATTCGGCGGTTAAACAATTATTTGCTTACACTCTTAATGCCTAAAGAAAACACTGAGTGCTTTGGAATATAATACCACAGCAGTCCTATGCTCTTAACTGCCATTGGTTAAGACAATGTTATCCAGTACACTTATTTACAATCACTTCATTCACTCTTATAAGAATGAGGAAGATGCAGCCCATTTCTGTTAGATTTTTGGTCATAAAGGACAAAGTTTAGGAGCATGCTGTACATACCACTGTGGCTCCAGGTGTCATAATGCTGGTTCAGACTCTGATACACACAACCACGAGAGGCAAAGAGAAAGTTTTGAAAACAATTTATTTTCACACTGTTGAAGCTAGGATGAACGAGAACCAGGAACTGGGTAAGCGGGTCAATTCCGGAGTTATCTGGATGGGCAAAAAAAACAAGTTTAGCTGGGTCCAGACTCAGGGGGAAAAAACAGAAGATCTTGCTGATAGTGATTAGTTTGATGGACTTACTGAGTGAGAGGCTGGATAAGGAGGTAGGGGGATAAAGTCCTTCCCCCCCAGCGTCTGTGGTTGGCAGGCAGTGAGCCAGCTGGTACCTGTGATCTCCAGTTAGAAAAAAACTGTCCTTTCGAACGATGGAGGGTGGACGGGCAGGTGAATGTTCCCCTGAGTTGAGTCCGACGGTTCTTCTTGAGAGGATGGGTTTGGAGGTAGTGAGCAGGGACCATGAGTCAGAGAGGCGTCACGTTTCTGAGTTTCCACTCTCCTTAAAAAACGCGATTGAGGGATAAGCAGGTACAGGTTACTCCATGAGAACCCCGACTGGGCAGGATCTGTTGGACAGGGAAAGACAATGAAATGATTAGTTTCCTGGGAAAAACCAAACTGCATTAGAGCAGGGGTCTAGCCTTTTACCACTGAGTGAACACAACGGGCTGACGCCTTCAGAATCAGAGAATCAGAATCAGAATCAGCTTTATTGCCATGTTCGTACATACAAACAAGGAATTTGACTCCGGTACACTTTGCTCTTTGGTTTTTGTATTACAGAATATACATATTTACAATGTACAAATATACACATATATAAATAAATAAAAAGGTGCATTTGCAACATCTGTATGCTGTTGTTTTGTACTCTATTGAATGTTCAACAGAGAAACAGCCTCGGGGAAGAAACTGTCTGTGTGGCGGCTAGTTTTAGTGAACAGTGCTCTGTAGCGGCGGCCTGAAGGTAAAACTCTGAACAGTTTATGTGCAGGGTGTGTGGGGTCTGCAGAGATTTTAGCAGCTCTTTTCCTGACCCTAAACCTGTATAAGTCCTGGATGGAGAGAAGGTCAGTCCTGATGATTCTCTCTTCAGTCCTGATTATTCCTTGCAGTCTGGACCTGTCCTGTTTTGTGGATGAACCAAAGCACACTGAGATGGATGAAGACAGGACAGACTGAATGATGGCAGTGTAGAAGATTACCAGCAGCTCCTGTAAAAGGTTGTACTTCTTGAGTTGCCTCAGGAAGTACAGTCTCTGCTGGGGGCTTTCCCCTTTTCGGAAAAGTGTCTATGTGTGAAGACCATCTCAGGTCCTCAGAGATGGTGGTTCCTAGGAACCTGAAGTGGTCCACAGCCGACACGGTGTTGTTGAGGATGGTGAGGGGGGTGTTCCCTAGGTCCTCCACTTCTTAAAAACCCAGCTGATTGCTGGCAGGATGAGGAACAGCTGTGCAGAAGCACCTGCCCGTCACACCCTAAAGGAAAAAAAAGAAAAAGCACAGCAAGGCCCAGTACAGCACATAACCTGCACACAAACACTGTGGTGGTTGACACCAGGTGGCTCAACTATGTTACTGTTTTACATCAATATAAAAAAATGTATAGGTTACAGTCATAATGGATTATCAAAACATGAAGACTCCAACGAAAACTAATTCTTCTGCTAAACACTCATCTCATCTTACACATTAAACAAAATTACGACAAATGCCTGTCTTAATGCACAGAAATAGAAGACTCAAAAGAAAGACTCAACACAGTGGCGTAAAATCAGCAATAATACAGGCCAAGGTCAGTACACAAATCGAATCCAAGCTGAGGTATCCAAAACAGAGGCAGAGGCAAGTAAAAAAAAACATACAATTAGGGTCAAAATCACTAAAAGACAGAATTAGAATTAAGGCTGGAACGACTGACACAAGGGACCAAGATGGCAAAGGAAAGTTGCACAGGGTTACGTATAAATAGAGAAACAAAAGAAGACACAACATTAGGATGTGGCAGAGGGTGAATACAGGTGAAAGTCTCAGGAAGTAAAGTTGTCTGAAATGACACCCAGGAAATTAGTGCACAAAATTAAACAGGAAGTTAAAAAAGAACACCAGATACACAACTCTAAAACACCTAACCAGCAGAGTTGGACACAACAGCATCAGGTGCATCAAGTTAGCTTAGTCATCCAATTTTTGTGGCTCAAATAAGTAATAAGGGCTCTCATCCTCCCGCTACACTGTTTCACGTCACTGACCTCAGGCCAGAGTTTAGCTATTTGCGTTTCTCTGTCATATTTTTGTCTATTTCTGTCAAAACCAGTGCTCTAACCATTTAACTATTTATTCTGAAGCAAAAAAATATATAAATTACATTCTCTTTGTATACATTAGAAAGAGGTGCATAGTGGTGAGTTTTGAATTTATCTGCATTCTGTTAGCAAGTCAAAACAAAAGTACTGATAGGTGCAATGTTAAAATCAAGGTATGATCTGTCAAATCAAAGTTAGAGCATATTAATGTACTATATATCATTGTGAAAACGACAGAATTTATTGGGTACCTTTAGACACTATCCTTTAGATAATGAAAGAACTAACAAAGTGGAAAAACTGTTGTTTTGACATACTCTTTGAGGTTTTGTATTACTTATGCTGACCTGAATAAACAAAATGCCGTACTTTTTTCAAGACTGCATGAGAAATCTGATTTCTCCTTTTTGCAACAGCAATTAAAAACAAGCAGGAATTCTCATAATTTTATATAATATATTGAAAGAATCAATGTTGAAGATCTAACAGATTGTAGACGAAAATTATATCTTCACTTTCTGAAAGATTTGGAGAGCTTTTGCAAGGCAGAGTGAGCAAATAGTGCCAAGTAAAGATTGGAGATCCTGCCAGACTCCTTCAAAAATAGACTGGATGCTGAAATTGAATCAAAAGGTGGTTCCATAGTAGAATTAGTTTTAGGGTGTACTCACTTACTGAAAGGGTTGTTGCAGATATATTTTTCTAACTCCAGCACATTTGCTCATTTTTCAGTTGCATTGTACAGGATCTATTCGTTTAACAATGGACAGGATTTGTCATGGTCTGATTTTTACATAAAAAACCTAGCATTTCAAAAGGGGTAGGTTCTTTCTATCTACTGTATATATTAGCTGTCCATGTAAACTTTGAATACCCACTATACCATGTTCATCATTATCTGCCCTTCATGTAGTATATTAACCTTATTTCTCTATTACCTATTGTCTTATCACTGCATAGTATGGGAACCTCTGCAATGACTTATTTGTCAATTATTGTCAACTGATCACAATAGTTTAGAATATTGAGTTATTGAAAGTAATGACCAAAATTTTTATTTTTTTTCATGTTTACAGGCTAAGTAAAAGGAGAACACTAATTTCCCACAGAAAATAGCCTTTTTGTGGCTGTCCTTTTAGGTTATCATTAAAAAATTCCCTCTTCTTAAGAGCCTCCCTCACCCTTAGTGCCCCCACTTTAATTTGAGTTAAGCCCACACATTTCTGGAAAAATAGCTTTTTCCAAAGTGTGATCAGAAAGCATCAGAAAGTTTATAGAGGGACATAGCAACGACGCAGTAGTCATATTACTTAATCTCAGGATACATTATGCTGCTGCTCTGTCTGCACTGCTGAAGATTCACTTATTGTGCAGAATACTTGAAATAGCTGGCATTGCAGGAAATTTGGTCTTGTCTTCTAATTTGTTCAGGTGATAAATATCTGTTCTCTAGGGCGGATTCAGACTGTTTAGAACTAACCCTAACCCTAACCCTAAGATGGTCAGGTTGTTATCAAATAAGAAAAACAAAATGAAAAAAAAAACTAGGCCTTACATAGTAACATAATGTATAATTTTACACCCTTGATCTCAAAATAGATACAAATATTTCATGAATGTGACAGGACTTGATGTTTCACAAAATCTGCTTCATTTCTTCATGTTTTGACCCAAATAAAAGAAGTTTTCAGATACACTGACATAAATGGTAAACTGAGGGTTAGTAGTTTTGAGAAAATACAATGTGCATCAAAGTAAAAGACAGAGACCATTTAGAAAGTGTTACAGGGTACTTTGAATTGTTTCTGTTTAGTTATCAGTTATCGAAATCTAACCTGCAGTAGAGTTGGAGGATCAAAGAGACTTTCTTACCACAGATTTGAATTAACGGCTGGTCAGAGTGGAACAAATCCTAAGTAGACTTTGTACATCTTAATTAAAATAAACAATATTTTCTTTGGAAGCACAGCAAATTTCTTTGTTCTTTTACACCATATTTCTTTTACTCAAAAATATTATTACGGCCTTGTCTGCTTACCAAACATGCTTTTCAGCATGTTCCACATGGAATACTATGAATAATCATTGACCTTTATGTAAATATCCATCTAATGGAAAGGAGCTTTAGAAACCCTAGTCTAACCCTGAAAAGCTGTTAGCTTGGCTCTCGGAAGAAATATAATTTCTAAACTATTGTCAAACATGTTGCAAGACTGTGTCCTTAAGACTTAAAGTTAGAAATTACTTAAAGTTATAAACCCAAATTTAAAACTGGACACAATTAAAACTTTTCACACACATATGATATAACAAACAGAGAGTTATTAAAAGCAGCAATTGAAATAAAAAAACAAAATCACCTTCTCATACTTTGCACTTCAAAATAGGAACCATATGTGTGTGTTGTTTGAAGTACACAACTAAAATAACCATTCAGAAACATTACACTTTTTAGTGTCACTGTGCTTAAGAGTTTTCTGCTCCAATAAAACTAAAAGACGTTCGATAAACAGTAGCTGCCAACCCTGCACCCAACTGGTGTTTGGTTGATTTCCAGCTGGAACCACACCTTCAAGTCAAAGACCCGATTAACACGCCTAACACAAATGTCTTTTGAGATTTCCTGTGGGTGCCAGCATTTCTATGCACTCTTGCTTCTGCACATGTGTACGTGTTTATTTAGTTATAAAGGATTAGAAAAGAGTCTGAACCAGGGATCCCCAACTAAAATAGCAGGAGATCTAAACATCTTAAATCAACTGACAAAAATATTTTCTTTCACTTTAATTTACCATTTAATTAACACTAGAGATTTAGTTTTTTAACTACTGATCAATTATTCAAATGCCCATGAAATCATCTGCTGAACAGAAAAGTGCAATTCAATTTAAGTACCGATATTAAACGCACTTTGAATGGCTCAGTCGAGCTGGGTCTGTACATCTTGGTAGAGCAGTCCTGCTCTCCTTGTTGTGCTTGTGGCACGCATGGTAATTTGCCTAACCTTTTCCTTAAGTTGTTGTCCTTCTGTTCCATCTAAAAGTGTTTCTGCCACAACTTCCATGCACTCTTTGATTATTTCCCAGTCAGTGAAAGGCTTTTTGTGTTTTCCTAAAATTCACTGTACTCGCAGTAAACACTTGTATGCTCACAGTAGTGCTGTAAGAGACTGTGATATCAGCCATGTATCTCACTCATACTCTCCCCTCACTTTATTTATTTGTTCTTCTTGTCCTGCCGTCAGACCCAGGCAAATAGCTTTGGTTGAAGTTCTAATGTTTGGTTTCACAATATCCCTTAAGATATCCACTGAGTCCAACTGATTCAGAACATATGAGGCAGACTGGCCATACACCTGACGGAAGTTAAAAGGTAAGCATATGCTTCTGTCCTTTCATCTTTAAATGTGCGATTTTTATACTCCACTTTGCGTATTTTTGACAAAGCCATCTTCTTTTACTCACATATCTTTGCACCAGCACGTCATTGTACTTTCAGTGTGAGCTCCCAAACAAGTTAGCAACTACTAAAGCTAGGTTTATACTTGACGCACTGGGCGC
This sequence comes from Crenichthys baileyi, assembly GCA_036173005.1. Lineage (NCBI taxonomy): Eukaryota > Metazoa > Chordata > Actinopteri > Cyprinodontiformes > Goodeidae > Crenichthys > Crenichthys baileyi. The sequence goes on along the minus strand of JAHHUM010001527.1, from coordinate 218,817 downwards.
GAGTGCCAACAGTGATGCATTCGCGCCGTCCCCGCCCGTGTGCAAATGTGAGAGAGGATGATATACCAGACACCCTTCACTCATCGTTTTCACTGACACCACTGTTGATTTCACCGACTCCTAAATCACTCTTAGAAATTTTAAAATCGATTTACATTTAAAGGTACATTTTTCTGCCTTCAGCCAGCGAGGTTGTTTCATTTAACTGTTTCAGCATACACACATAAGTTACTCTAATAGGCTTTGTGCAACTGCCAAATGAAAAGAGGAACTACTGTAACCAGAAAAAGTAGATTAATGCCATAAGCTTTATTGAAAAAAAAATTCAGACTATTTTATTAGAGAAACAAATGGTGGGGATGGACTAATGTTTATATGCTTATTGTCATGACAGGATTATATACAGTATAGGATATGATGGACATGAATTCAATTCAATTCAGTTTATTTATATAGTGCCAATTCACAACACATGTCATCTCAAGGCACTTCACAAAGTCAGGTACATACATTCCAATTAATCCTAACCACTGAACAGTGCAGTCAGATTAAGTTATTTGTTCAAATTGGATAAAATGTTTTTCTATCTAAGGAAACCCAACAGATTGCATCGAGTCAGAGATTTGTAGCAGTCACTCCTCCTAGATGATCATGTAGCAACAGTGGACGGTCATTGGCGTTGACTTGGCAGCAATCCCTCATACTAAGCATGCATGTAGCGACAGTGGAGAGGAAAAACTCCCTTTTAACAGGAAGAAACCTCCAGCAGAACCAGGCTCAGTGTGAGCGGCCATCTGCCATGACCGACTGAGGATTTGAGAGAACAGAGCAGAGACATAAAAAGAACACAGAAGCACTGATCCAGAAGTACTTTCTATGGGAAAGAAAAGTAAATGTTAATGGGTGTAGCTCCTTTAGTCATTTCATCTAGAAAGAAAGAACAGATAAAACTCTGATCCAGTTTTCAAGATTAGAGTCTGAAAGAGAGCACATATCATTATTTACAGTAAAAGCTCAGTCAGTAGCTATGCCTAGGAGAGAGAAAGGGTTAAACACTGAAAGACAGGGCCAAGTGGATCATCCCTAGAGGGTGAGCGTTAAGTTGTTGCCAGCAAAGGGTTGGACAATCCCCCATCCAGGACGGTGTCACAGGTAGACACAGAGTCAGGCCAGGTCTAGCTTCTAGGAAGAGAAAAGAGAGAGAACATAAAGTTAAAAGCTGAAATAACAGCAAATAATGCAAAATTGGAAAGTAGTATGAGAATGTAGGGAAGAGAGTGAAAGTGGTCATTATGTCCTCCGGCAGCCTAAGCCTATAGCAGCATAACTACACAGAAAGTTTCAGTTCAGATTATTTAGTTAAACAGCGCTTATTTTCAACCATGTCGTGTCAAGGCACCCCACAAAGGGTCCCACTGATGGTCATTGTTATACTAAAAACCACAAGGATTGGGATACCTCTCACTGTCAGACTGATTATAACGACTGGAAAAGAAAAGGGGTCATACAGGTAGCAGAAATGGAGGGTGTGTTTGCACCTCAATCATAACTGAGCCGGTTTAGGCTAAACCTGACTCCCCCTTACTCCATCCAACAGGGAGGGAGGAAGGCTCCCTCCCTGATAAACTAAGCCACTCTAGCTATAAGCTTTATCAAAAAGGAAAGTTTTAAGCCTAGCCTTAAAATTAGACAGCGTGTCTGCCTCACGGACCAAAACCGGGAGCTGGTTCCACAAGAGAGGAGCCTGATAACTAAAGGATCTGCCTCCCATTCTACTTCTAGAGACTCTAGGAATCACCAGTAAACCTGCAGTCTGAGAACGAAGTGCCCTGTTAGGAACATATGGAACAATCAGATCTCTGATTTATGATGGAGTTAGATCATTAAGGGCTTTATATGTGAGGAGGAGAATTTTAAATTCTATTCTGGATTTAACAGGGAGCCAATGAAGGGAAGCTAAAATAGGAGAAATATGATCTCTCTTTTTAATTTTCATCAGAACTCTTGCTGCAGCATTTTTGAATCAGCTGAAGGCTTTTAACTGCATTTTGTGGACATCTGATAGTAAAGAATTACAATAGTCCAGCCTTGAAGTAACAAATGCATGGACTAGTTTTTCAGCGTCACTCCTGGATAGGATATTTCTAATTTTGGCAATGTTCCGGAGGTGAAAGAAGGATATACTAGAAACTTGTTTAGTATGGGATTTAAATGACATGTCCTGGTCAAAAATAACACCAAGGTTTTTTACTTTATTACCGGAGGTGTGTAGAGTGCCATTTTCTCTCCAATTTTCTAACATTGTGCTTTAAAGTACGCAGCTCTGAATTAAACCAGGGAGCCAGCCTCCTATGAATAATTACCTTCTTTTTCAAGGGGGCTGCATTGTCTAATGCACCACGCAATGATGAAGTAGCACTATGAACAAGAGAATCAATTTGTGAAGGGGAAAAAACAAAATTATTGCCCTCCACTGTGTTTTTCTGTGATAATGAGGAAATTAAAAGTGGAACAGATTCTTTAAAGGTTGTTACCGCATTGTCTGTTAATGATCTACTATAATGAAATTTTCTTTCAGGTGCGAAGTACTTAAATTGGAGTAAATTAAACTCAAAGGTTATTAAAAAATGGTCAGGACAGGACAGGGTTATGAGAAAATATTATTTCATTACACTCAATGCCATATGTCAGCACAAGGTCCAGAGAATGAAGACAAAGGTGGGTAGGTTTGGTAATGTTTTGAGCAAAGCCAACTGAGTCTAAGATAGCATTAAAGGCTATATTTAGACTATCACTTTCATTGTCAACATGACTGTTAAAATCCCCCACTACAGTAACCTTATCTGTATTTAACACTAAATCCGATACAAGTTCTTAAAACTGATCTAAAAATTGAGAGTAAGGGCCTGGTGGACGATACAAAACAACAAACAGAAGTGGTTTTAGTGCTTTGCAGTTTGGATGAGGAAAACTAAGGATTAAAAAAGAGTTGTTGCTATTAATTGATCTGGAACTAATCAATGAATCGGACTGAAGGATGGTTGCTACTCCTCCTCCTCGCCCAGTATTACGAAGTATGTGAAAATTTTAATAATTAGTAGGAGTTGACTCATTTATGGTAAAACAATCCTCTTGCTGCAGCCAGGTTTCTGTGAGGCAAAATACATCAATCTGATTGTCACAAATCAAGTCAGTAACTAGCAAAGTCTTTGAAAAGAGAGATCTTATGTTCAGTAAGCCACATTTAACTGTTTTATTTTTCTTTTAGTCTGAGTTCTGTTTATTTTATGAGATTTTCATGATTTCCTCCTTGCATGACACTGTCTTAATAGGGTACCGGGGTGGGTAGCAGTACAGAAGCTGCAGAGAGGAGTGTTGAACTATGACCCAGCTTCCTGGTCTGAACATTGGGTTCTCAGAGTTTTGGAGAACTAATAAATTCGGTCAGATTTCTAGAAAGAAGAGCTGCTCCATCCAAAGTGGGGTGGATGCCGTCTTTCCAGATAAGACCAGGTTTACCTCAAAATGTTCGCCAGTTATCAATGTAGCCCACATCGTTTTGTGGACACCACCTGGACAGCCAGCGGTTGAATGACATGATTTTTCATGGTCTCATTGTTTTGGGATTATTCGACATATATTCTAATTATTTTTAACCATTTAAAAAAATGTCTTGAAGGCAGTGTAACATTTTCTTAAAATACTAGTATCTGCTTTGGAGATTAGTAAGAAAAATAGCCTTCTTATTTTCAATTCTATAAAATTTGAAAACTTTTGATGGCAGAATAAATTTGTTTTACAGATACTTTTACACATAAGGAATAAAAAGAGGCTTCCTAATTTACTGTAAAGCTGATTATTGATGCAAATAGCAAATGATCCAAACTAGAGCTAACATCAATAGGTAATGGAAATGACAATGACTGCAAAAGAAAGAGAAGCATAAAGTGAAAAAATCAAAAATCACATTCACCCGTTTTATATGTGAAATAGGAACTTGTGCATACTAGTCCACTGACATAATGCTCCAGGAGAAAAGATAAGCCTATAATGCAAACATTTTAGTACAGTGAAATATGTTACATTGTAGATCAGTTTATTTCCCTTAGTTAAGTATTTATGATCTCGCATATAATTTACCTTAACTGGATATATTTCTCTGAAGACTTTATATTATACCTAGGTTTCATTTAACATTGCTCTGACCCAGGTTCTCATTTGACAGATCATGATCCCTGATCAAAGTCAAATAACTCTGCGCCACATCCTACAGAAAAGTATTTATTGTAGCCAAAGTGGATTAAAGTGGACTATAGGCTTTTTAAAAATTTGCTTTAAACCATCTAATGTCAGAGTAGGAGCATTTGGTACGGAATGTTCAAAACTAGGGCAAAGCTGGGTCAAAATGAGCAGCACTCTTAAAAACCATATAACGAATCCTCTAATGCAAACATGTCTGTTCAAAAAGTTTATTAAACACAGTTTACATGAGGTTTCACATCACATGGAGCCAGATTTCTATGGCATATTTTACTTTGGAGTTAAAAGAAACATGACAAAAAACACTTTTGTGTTGGCTTAGCTCTGACTAGCTGTTGGCTTGAAAAGTCATCTCTGTGTAATCAATGTATTAACACTAAGGGAAGATATTACCTATCCTCTTAATATACTTGGATGCACACATTGCTCACAACAGAACCCCAGAAAACTTGCTATGTAATTATTTACATCGCCCTACATACTACAACAGTTATGGAAAGGATTTCACATAGATGATGTTGTTTGCACTTCAGTAAAGTTTTAAAATGTTTATCTTTTTTTAAAACTTTTTTCATTTAAGTTTTACATCAAATTTAAATATACTACATCAGTATCAATATACTCAAGTTACATGTATGCTCACTGCAAACTTCCAAAAAGCATGATGGCGATAACCACAAAATGTGTTGGTTCAAAAAGGTTGGTTACAGTGACTTCTTTTAGACTCAAGAGACAGATGTGTAAACTTTTAAAAAAGTGTGCCAACAATGTTGAGATAAACTACATTCGACCATCTGTGGTTGTGCCCAAGTATTACCCATGATTAATGGCCTGTGCACATTACAAATCACTTAGTAGCATAATATTGCTTATTAGCTTGATTATAGGGAGATGAAGGATCTTGAGTTAATTACTAATAAGGACTCTAATGACGGTGCCTCCTCAATGCCTCTGTCGGGCACCTGTAAGTGTACTTGAGAGAAGTTGGGTTCGTATACTGCGGGCAATACTAAATTACCTGTAGTCCACTTCAGCTATGGCATATTTGCATGCTACTTTAAAACTCCATGTAAGGCACGGCAAGTTTATTTATATAGCACAATTAATAATTCTAAGTGTTTTACAGGAAAATAAAAGAACGGTAAAGTCAAAAAATTAAACCAAAAAAGAAAAATGTCAAAATACATATTTAAAACAAGTAAAAAGCTAAGACATGTTAAAAATTACCCAATAAGTTGTCTTTACCATTTAAGGGAAAGCTGCTGTCAGTTGTAATGTTTTCAGTCCTGATATTTGTTTTTTTTTTCTGCCAAGCTAATTAAAATTTGAGTCAGGATTGTTATTAGAAAATGGTGCATGCAATATAGATAGATAGATAGATAGATAGATAGATAGATAGATAGATAGATAGATAGATAGATAGATAGATAGATAGATAGATAGATAGATAGATAGATAGATAGATAGATAGATAGTATAAAAATTAGCAAAACTGGGCATCATTTGGCATAAGACCAACTGCTAGATGTTGCCAAAGAGCATTCCAACATGATTTGTGGTATGTTTGGAATTTGCACAAACCAGCATTTGTGGGATACATACACAACCTTGGCAGCATTAGGGCCCTACATGGTTTGAAGCAAATTTGCTGCAACAGTTTGGGTTAAGAGACTGTTACTGCACATCTCAGCTTAGGCTCAAAATCATTTACATCTACCAAAAAAAGGGTTTCAAAGCCTGTTAAGGCCAACTAAAATTACAACCAAGAGTGCATCAACAACTCACCCAGGAGGTCCAGGACGAACCAAGAACAATACCTAAAGAACTGCATTTTGCAGTTCTGATCAGTGTTCATAATATAACAATAAAATATAGACTGGGCAAAAGAAAATCATCCATCAAAGAGATCCAAGGCAAAAGTCTGTGCTGACTAAAAACAAATAAAAGAACCACCAAACATTTGGATGATTTTTAAGATTTCTGGGAAAATGCTTTTGTAGTCTGACAAGACACAGGTGGAGATGTCTGTGCCATTATATCTAGTGTAAAACTAACAGAGCATTTCAGAAGTTCATATTTTATCTAATTTATTTTTAGTCAAACATAGTGGTGGTAGTGTCATGGTCTGGAGCTGCTTTGCCACCTTAGGAAATGAACTCTGAATTCAGCTCTCAGAACATCATGAAAGAGATCAGCAGGACAATAATTCAAATAACAACAGCAAGCCTACCTCTTAAAGGCTAACAAAACCGAATGATATTCTGTAAAGTGACCTATTCAAAGCCTGGACTTACATTCAATTGAGATGCTGTCCCATGACTTAAACAGGGTTTCATTCTCCAAAACTCTTCATTTTGTCTGAATTAAAAGAATATTGCTAAGAAAAATGGGCCAGCATTCCTCCACTCCACAGTAATGTAAAAGAGTCATTCCTAGTATCTCAAATGCTTGATGGCAGTTGTAACTCTACACAACTAGTTCATAGGTTTCAGGGCTGGTGTGTTCAGGAAGAAAAACAACATTTTACAGATTTTTATTTGCAATAAAAACTACTCAAACAATTTTTTTTTTAATTCACAACTATGCAATACTTTGCGTTAGTCTGTCACATAAAATACCCAGGCACCAAAAAAAAAAAAAATGTTTGTGGTTCTGGAAAAATTAAGGGGGTATAAAAATGTTTACAAGGCACCACATGTTACCATTTGCATTTTGAACCTATCCGCAGGAAAAGCTGCCTGTACAGGCTGAAGCTTTCTCTGCTATGTTTCTAATTTCTGTGCTGTCAATATTAATTTTTTTTCCTCACAGCTTCTTTATTAAACACACACTGGGAAAAAATGAACAGTCCAACGTAGTTCACGTCCCCATTTTTTTCCAACTTGTGTTCATTTGAAGCACAGTGCGAAAAACCTCTAGACAATACAGCATATAAATAACCAGCTCTCATCTACCAGAGATGGATCGTCCCCATAAATGTGGTTTATGGTGTTAAATTATGTAGCGTGAACGATGAGTGAAATGTGTTCAGTTATAGTGGGATAATAGCAACAAAGTTGTGTCTTCTCATCTGGGATGAACTCCACTGAAGAAAGCAATATTTTATTACAAACTATCAGAAAACCCCTTTCAGGGATAGATGATTTTTTTCCCCATTTAAGAAAACTATGTCTTGAAAACTCTGAGTCACACGCTCAGTTTGTGCATGAGCTCGTCCTCGGAGTCTCGTTCAAAAGGCAAACTACCAAACTGGAAGAATTCAGTGTGTTCCTGTGAACACAGACAGGGTGAATCAAGTGTAGTTTTTTATTATCTGTTAGCTTCTGAACTCTTGATAACCCCCAGGAGCACAGATTTCAGGAAGAATGTCTCTCCAAAGTTAAGTTTGACATACATGACAGTAGTCAGCACTTTCATCAAAAAGAGTTAATCACATTGAAGAGCACCGTTGCATATGCAGAATCCTTTTTGGTGGCATATTTTCACACCCTCAAGTTAAATTCCCCTTACAAAGCTGTTTCTATCTCCTTTACTTAACTGCATGTGCCATTTGCCATCCATCGGTGTCCCTTACCTGCTATTTATTTAACAAAGTACCATATTTATTTTAAAATATGGTACTGGGTTGTATTTTCTTACCATGTTATCACTAGAATCAGACAGTTTGGAGGACAAAAAAACTGTATTAAACAGGGGTGGGTATCTGCTTTGTTACTAATAAGGAATGTATCTCAAAATAGACCTAACCATTGGATGCACTGAAGATAATTGAGCAACAGTGTTTCTACACTATTAAAATAATCACTCAAACAAAATACACTCTGAGTAGAGTTTTAAGAGTTTGATTTATTCCAGTGTGAACTAAAACATTTAGATGAAGTAAGCAATGATGCAGTGAAACATTGTGGCAGTTCTTTGAAAATTCGGTGGCTGTTGCTACTTATGTAACTTGTGACCTAGGTAATTTGCAAAAAAATAATTAAATCTTGAAGGAGACCTTAAGCTCAGTTGATTTTAGGTTATACACCAGGACAATGATCTAAAGCAGAGCCAAAATCACAACTTAAATCTGATTATGTCGCATCGTATGATACGCTAAAACTGCACTGCCCCGAACCGCTCCGGGGTCTGGATAAACTGTGCCGACACTGGCAGTTGTAACTGTGCCAGGATACGGTTTTCTGGTCTGCATGAGGGTGTGGGATGGGTTTACACCGGTGTGATCCATTCCAGAAACTGGACTCTGGCACGGTAAAAAGTGTTTCAAAGATTTGGTGTGAAAGCACAGTAAATATTCTAAAAGTAATCCAGTAATGTGTACACTGTTTCTTTATTTCCTTCTTTGTTTCAAGATTCATAACAGTTCTAAGATTAAAAATAATTCCCCCAGCTAAGTAAAATCTTTAAATAAAAAAGGAGAACTTTTTGGTCAAACGCATGCCGAGCAGAATTTCTTGCCCTGGCTTGTGATTATGGTCGGTAAACAATGAAAGCTAATATCTCTGTCCCAGATTCCCCACAGTTCACTATAGTGCTAAATTTAGTTGGTGCGTCTAGTGATGTCTTGTTATCATTATCGTCAAACATAGCAGACAGCAGTTGTTGATGTCATCTGATCATATACAAATGGTAACTAAACGCGCAGTATCTGCAGAATTCCATTAAGAATCTTCACTTTAGAATCACAAGGCTTTTACTCAAAGCATTAAACTTTTACTGTAAGACTATATGTCATAGTTGTGGCCATAAGTTTACATACATTCAGCATGCAGATGATTGTCATTGATTTGGGCATTTAATAATTGATTTTAAGCATTCCTTTATCAAGGCGGAATGGTTTTACGACTAACAACTTCAAGGATTAAGTGTACACCTTTAAATTTATTCTGGATTTTCTCACATACACACAGGCTTAAAATACTGGCTCCAGTATACTATACATCTTCACCCAACTAATATTTGGTTAGATGTTCCATACCAACCAGGCACGTTTAGTAGCCATAAACAAGCTTCTGGTATAATTTTAAGCAGACTGACATATTTTATTTAAAATGTTTCATTTTGTGGAATAGGCTGGGCTTTTAGCTATAATCTACATATTTTTAACATGCACAATATCAACATGCGAGCTTCCGAGCCCCTCCCGGCCATCCGGGAGGGGCTCGGAGTAGGGCCGCTGCTCCTCAACATTGAGAGGAGCCAGTTGAGGTGGCTCGGGCATCTATATCGGATGCCTCCTGAACGCCTTCCTCGGGAGGTGTTCCAGGCACGTCCCACCGGGAGGAGGCCCAGTGGACGGCCCAGGACACGCTGGAGGGACTATGTCTCTCGGCTGGCCTGGGAACGCCTTGGGCTCCCCCCGAAGTAGCTGGAGGAGGTGTCTGGGGAGAGGGACGTCTGGGTGTCTCTGCTTAGTCTGCTGCCCCCGCGACCCGGTCCCGGATAAGCGGAAGACGACGAGGACGAGTACGAGTAAAAGAATTTGGAGCTAGAACTCCTTTTTCATTCTTCTATCCACTTTTCTTCAATGCACCAGATTCAATGGCAACTAAGATCCACACAGCACCATGTTTCCACTACCATGCTTATCAGTTGCTAAAGTACTTACATTTTAAAGTCTCACCTTGACTCCTCAAAAATGTGTCTTGTTGTTGTGATCTAAAACACAATCCTTTTCTTGTCTGACCATAAAACATTTTTCCTGAAGGGATTTGGCTTGTCCAGGAGGGCAAGTTCCATGTCTAAATCCAGGACAATGTAAAGGTGGCTTTGTTTTATCTGAGTTGTGTAAATCTGTAATTCTCCTTCTTACAGTAGATTTCCTGAGACTTTCTCTATATTTCTCGGTATGAGGCCTTTCAGAAAATGTACTGTTATGCTTGCAAGGAGAAACCTACAGCTGCTTTCAATAATTGTCACTAAGTAATAGGTGTTTACTTAGGTGTTGGCCTTGTCAAGAAAAACACATTCTAGAACCTTCAGTCACTACCATTTGTTCAAAGATTTAGGTATATGTATGTTTTTATTTAAGCCTGTTTGGATTGCAGAAATTCCATAATATATTCACATTTGTGTAGCAACTGCTTATTTTTATTCTTAAAATGAACTGATCGGTAGATTGCAAAATAATCAAACAAATAATTTAAGATCCCGAAATGACATTCATGCCTATAATGAGTGCATGTAAACTTTTGGCTCTAACGTTAAACTTCTGCATCACCTCATCCAAGAAGGTCCAATGTTTGAGCCAGTTTGAGCTTGTCTGAGTTTGTCTAATAAAAAAATAACAGTAACAGGATTTGTCTGACATGATTCCAAAGAACTGCAATATTTTATAGTGTGATCTCTAAACTGTATTAAAACCAAGAGATTTGTAATTTTTTTTATTAAAGGAGATGGGGATGAGCAAAGGGAACAAATAAAGACAGCTAAGAACAACTAAAGTCTAAAACCTCTTGGTGCCTCCCATGTAACTATAGTTACATGGACAACAGCTGGTTTTTCATCCTTGGAACACAAATATCTCTCTCTTTTTGTGCATCTGTGCACAAAAATATCTGTATAAATATTTATAAAAAAACTTTTTGTTTTAAGGCTTGAGAGATTTGCAAGTAAAGGTACTGTCAGCCAAGCGACCTGGGTTCATCAGCCATCAGTCCCTGCACTTTCAATTTACTCAAGTCTGGTTTCAGTAACTCCTTTTGTTTTATTTTTCTTTTAATGTAGTGTTTACTTAGATTTATGCATTCAAAACTATGGAATTGGAGTTACGAAAAGCCGTACCATTGAATTAAACCTCAAAATGTTCAAAACATAAAAGTCAATATTTTCTGCAAACAGCTTCATGCGTGGGGTTGACTTTGTTCAACAGAGATGTTGTTTTTTAGAGTCCTTCTGTCTCCTACTGCACTGGGTCGAGGGTGCATTCAAGGACAGAGGTGGCCTGCAGATAAGCTGCTGCTCCAACACGTAACAACATATCACATTGCTGATGCCACCACTGTAGAACTCTGTTTCGTGTAACACAGCTGCTGAACATATCTCCATTACAGGCTTTTTAAATTTTATTTAGCATGCGTTGGTCCCAACAGACCAAAAAAGCCATAGATCTTGTTTTTTCCTTAATAGGCCTTAACGTGAAAGATGTTTCTTTGGAGAATATTTTTTAAGTGATCACAACTGTATATATTTTAATGTGTCTTTAATCTTGATCCAGCTCCCCATAGACTACTGATCCAAAGTCGGATCATAGATGAACATTATTCTCCAGCTTTTTCTTCTCTTTTTGATTCTGCGTCTTTAGATTTCAACATGATGAATGTGGACTCACTTGTTTCATCTTTTAATACACATTGAAATAGTATTTTGGACACAATGACACCTTTAAAACATCTCTGTCTAGCACACAAATTGTCCCTGGATGAATAAGGAAATCCTTAACATGAGGACACTTTGCTGTAAGGCCGAACGATTGTGAAAAAGCACTAAGCTTGAGGATTATATACTTTATTTCAAACAGTTGATCAGCTGTTTAAATGCCAAAACCAATTATTTTGTAAATCTCATCAAAAACAATCTTGTTGATAAAGAACACTGTTTTGCTATTTCTTCCTTCTACATGTGCTTTTTCAAATGCAGATTGCAATCTCTTTTCAAACTATTTTATAGACAAAGTTGCTGGCATCAGGAACTGTATCTCTCCCACACCACTGTTTGAATTCTACCCTCTCACCTCTGATACATGAACCTCTTTCACCCTAGTGTCAATACAAGACATTACAGCTCTGTTGGGTTGAATGAGCCAGTCTTCTAACCTCTTTGATGTCCTCCCTGCATCTGGTTCCGTGGATATATTTGACTGTATTGGCCCAAGAGTAGTAAAACTGAAAAACTCTTTTCTTTGTTCTGGCTTCTTGCCCTGTTTTTTTTTAAATAAAGCTGCTGTTTGACCATTGCTAAAAAAGCCATATTTGGATTCCTCTCTTCCTGGCATTGGTTCACTTCTTATATATCGGACAGGTCTTTTACTGTTTTTATGAATCAGGTTTACTCTAAGAGAGCACCACTGTCTTGTGGGGTACCTCAAGGTTAAATTTTGGGCCCGATCCTCTTTTTATTGAATTTATGTCCGTTAGGGCACATTCTAAAATTCTATAACAATGTGTCATATCATCTGTATGCCGATGACATATAATTGTATTGTTCCTTAAAAATGTGTGAGATCTACAAACTGTGAACTCAGTAAATGTTTGTCGAAAATCAATTTATGGCTGTATAATAATTCGTACTCGTTCTCGTCGTCTTCCGCTTATCCGGAACCGGGTCGCGGGGGCAGCAGACTCAGCAGAGACACCCAGACGTCCCTCTCCCCAGACATCTCCTCCAGCTCCTCCGGGGGGAGCCCAAGGCGTTCTCAGGCCAGCCGAGAGACATAGTCCCTCCAGCGTGTCCTGGGCCGTCCCCTGGGCCTCCTCCCGGTGGGACGTGCCTGGAACACCTCCCGAGGAAGGCGTCCAGGAGGCATCCGGTATAGATGCCCGAGCCACCTTAACTGGCTCCTCTGGATGTGGAGGAGCAGCGGCCCTACTCCAAGCCCCTCCCAAATGGCCGAGCTCCTCACCCTATCTCTAAGGGAGTGCCCGGCCACCCTGAGGAGGAAGCTCATTTCAGCCGCTTGTATCCGGGATCTCGTTCTTGCGGTCATGACCCAAAGTTCATGGCCATAGGTGAGGGTAGGAACGTAGACCGACCAGTAAATCGAGAGCTTCGCTTTTCGGCTCAGCTCTCTCTTCACCACAACGGACCGGCACAGCGCCCCCATTACTGCGGCAGCCGCACCGATCCGTCTGTCGATCTCCCGCTCCATTCTTCCCTCACTCGTGAACAAAACCCCGAGATACTTGAACTCCTCCACTTGAGGCAGGAACTCCCCTCCAACCTGAAGAGGACAAGCCACCCTTTTCCGGTTGAGTACCATGGCCTCTGACTTGGAGGAGCTGATCTTCATCCCAGCCGCTTCACACTCGGCTGCGAACCGCCCCAGCACATGCTGTAGGTCTTGGCTAGAGGGGGCCAGCAGGACCACGTCATCTGCAAAAAGAAGAGACGAAATCCACTGGCCTCCAAACCAGACCCCCTCCGGCCCTTGACTGCGCCTAGAAATCCTGTCCATAAAAGTTATGAACAGGACCGGTGACAAAGGGCAGCCCTGCCGGATTCCAGCAATGCGGACCAAACTTTTGCTCCGCTCGTACAGGGACCGGATGGCCCCTAATAAAGGGCCCCCGATTCAATACTCCTGGAGCACCCCCCACAAGGCATCACGAGGGACACAGTCGAATGCCTTCTCCAGGTCCACAAAACACATGTGAACCGGTTGGGCAAACTCCCATGAGCCCTCGAGTACCCTGTAGAGGGTATAGAGCTGGTCCAGTGTTCCACGGCCAGGACGAAAACCACACTGCTCCTCCTTCGACTATCGGCCGGACTCTCCTCTCCAATACCCTGGCGTAGGCCTTACCAGGGAGGCTGAGGAGTGTGATCCCCCTGTAGTTGGAACACACCCTCCGGTCCCCCTTCTTATGAAGGGGGACCACCACCCCGGTCTGCCAGTCCAGAGGCACTGTCCCCGACCGCCATGCAATGTTGAAGAGGCGTCTCAACCATGACAGCCCCACAACATCCAGAGATTTGAGGTACTCAGGGCGGATCTCATCCACCCCCGAAGCCTTGCCACCGCGGAGCTTTTTAACCACCTCGGTGACTTCAGCCTGGGTGATGAAAGAGTCCAACCCCGAGTCCCCAGCCTCTGTTTCCACCAGGGAATGCGTGATGGCAGGATTGAGGAGATCCTCGAAGTACTCCTTCCACCGCCCGATAATGTCCCCAGTCGAGGGTCAGCAGCCTCCACCCCCACTATAAACAGTGTTGGCGAAGCACTGCTTCCCCCTCCTGAGGCGCCGGACGGTTTGCCAGAATCGCTTCGAGGCCGACCAGTAGTCCTTCTCCATGGCCTCACCAAACTCCTCCCAGGCCCGAGTTTTTGCCTCTGCCACAGCCCGGGCCGCAGCACGCTTGGCCTCACGGTACCCGTCAGCCGCCTCAGGAGTCCCACAAGCCAACCATAGCCGATAGGACTCCTTCTTCAGCTTGACAGCATCCCTTACTGCCGGTGTCCACCACCGGGTTCTGGGATTGCCGCCGCGACAGGCACCGCAGACCTTACGGCCGCAGCTATGGGCAGCAGCATCAACAATAGATGCGGAGAACATGGTCCACTCGGACTCTATGTCTCCAACATCCCCTGGAATCTGGTCAAAGCTCTCCCGGAGGTGGGAGTTGAATACATCCCTGGCCGAGGGCTCCGCCAGGCGTTCCCAGCAGACCCTCACTATGCGCTTGGGCCTGCCAAGTATGTCCGGCTTTCTCCTCCTCCAGCGGATCCAACTCACCACCAGGTGGTAATCAGTGGACAGCTCAGCCCCTCTCTTCACCCGAGTGTCCAAAACATGCGGCCGAAGGTCTGATGATACGACAACAAAGTCGATCATTGACCTCCTGCCTAGGGTGTCCTGGTGCCAAGTGCACTGATGGACACCCTTATGCTTGAACATGGTGTTCATTATGGACAATTCATGACTAGCACAGAAGTCCAATAACAAAACACCACTCGGATTCAGATTGGGGAGGCCATTCCTCCCGATCACGCCTCTCCAGGTGTCACTGTCGTTTCCCACGTGGGCGTTTTTAGTCCCCCAGCAGAATAATGGAGTCCCCGGGAGGGGCACTATCCAGCTCCCCCGACAGGGACACCAAGAAGGCCGGGTACTCCGCACTACTGCTCGGCCCGTAGGCCGAAACGACAGTCAGAGACCTATCCCCGACCCGAAGGCGCAGGGATGCGACCCTCTCATCCACCGGGGTAAACCCCAACACGAGACGGCTGAGCTGGGGGGCAACAAGCAAGCCCACCCCACCCGCCTCTCCCCGTGGGCCACTCCAGAGTAGAAGAGAGTCCAGCCCCTCTCAAGGATATGGGTTCCAGAGCCCACGCTGTGCGTGGAGGCGAGCCCGACTGTTTCTAGTCGATATCTCTCGACCTCCCGCACAAGCTCAGGCTCCTTCCCCCCCAGTGAGGTAACATTCCACGTCCCTAGAGCCAGCCTAAGCATCCGGGGATCGGGCCGCTGAGGTCTCCACCTTCGTCCGCCACCCAATCCTCTTTGCACCGGTCCCTCACGGTCCCCCCTGCAGGTGGTGGGCCCACTGGGGGATGGCCTCGCGTCTCCGCGAGGAGCAACCCGGCCACCAGGCGCTCTCCGACAAGTCCCGACCCCAGGCCTGGCTCCAGGGTGGGAACCCGGCTCCACCGTACCGGCCGACGTCACGTGCCTCGATTTAATGTCATGAAGGATTCTTGAACCGCTCTTTGTCTGACCCATCACCTAGAGCCTGTTTGCCATGGGAGACCCTTCCAGGGGCATTTAAGCCCCAGACAACATAGCCTCTAGGATCATTTGAACACTCAAACCCCTCCACCACGTTAAGGTGGCGGTTCAAGGAGGGGTGTACAATAACTATCTCCAGTTAAATGCAAGCTAAAATTAAACTCTTGTTTCCCCTGATGAAAAAAAAAATCTTTGCTTCTTTAACCCGTCAGTCTGTGCAGACTGCTGCCCCAAGGCTGTTAACAAAGACCAGCAGAAGAGCACCCATAACTCCTGTTCTAGCCTCCCTGCATTGGCTCCCTGTGCACTTGAGGAGTAATTTTAAAACTTTGGTTTTAACCTTTAGGGTATTTCATGGCCAGGCCCCCAAATATGTATCTGTCCTTTTAGAGCCTCAAACTCCATCTAGGACCTTGAGGACTTTGAGTCAAATGCTGTTGGTGGTACCATGAACCCCTTTCAAAACCTGTGGAGACCAAGCTTTTTCAGGCGGTTGCTCCTAGGCTTTGGATTGCTCTACCACTGTGTGCAGACTGCACAGACCCTTAAGAAACAACTAAAGACATTTTTATGCAGACAGGCTTTAATTAATGTGTTTGCTATTTTAATTACTTTGTTCTATGTGAAGCACTTTGTGATGTTTATGTATGTAAAAGGTGCTTTAGAAATAAAATTTTACTTACTTACTTACCTTCTCCTCCGGTTGCAATGCCCGATGCTAGGGGGGCGCCAGCGTCTCCTCCTTCTCAACTCGCAGGTATCATCAAGTTGCTCTGTGTGAGGCAGCACAGCGGAGCTACCAAGAGCTAGAAGCTGATCCCTCGGGTAAACAATGGGAGCATTGCCGCTAATGCTCTCTCCGAACACAAATGCCGTAAAACACAAAACAGTCAGCTCCATAACAAGTACAGCAAAGCAAAAATAAATAGGTATGGACTACATTTGACCATATGGTTCAGAACTTAATAATTATGCATTGACCAGTAAACTGGCTTTAATGTTAACCTTCTGTTGATTTCAGATTAATGTTATTCTGTATATTAAAGGAGGGCACATTTCTAGTGTAGCCAAACATAAAATTTAAATGAGTTATGCCATGTTACACTGACCATTTGGTCAAGTCAGATACTCATTGTCCATATGACTTTTCTGTAGCTTTTAAACAGATGCAACCATAGCTGCTCCATGCATTTCAAGAGTAGCTCTATAGAGAAACACTGTAGTAGTGAGTTTAACTTCAAAAAGCCTAATGACTCGATCATATTGGTGATCTGTCGAAGGTCTTGGCCAATTACCCAAGCTTGTAGGAAAGCTGACAAGCAGCATTTTACATTTGGCCAAAACAACGCTGTGCTGGTTTTTATCACACCGCCAATGAGCTTACACTGACCCCACTTTCCAAAGTGCAGCTCATCTTAATTGCCTGGAAAATTATCATCTGTGCCGAGAAACACGAGGCTCATAGATTGTCCTAATTCATTCTATCCCAGCTCAGTGACAACTCTGTCCAAGGCAAAAACTGCCAAGCAAGAGTAAATGTTTGCTAATTAGTGCACTGAGCTACAATGTCTTCAGAGTTGCCTTTGGCCACATTTCCTCTTCTTAAATTGCCTAAAACATTAGGAGAAATTATCTTCCTCTGTGTCTTTTTAAAAACTCAAATCGATGATAAACATGTTCGGGTATGACTGTACAAATGTGAGGCTTATTTAAAATAAATATTTTAAATTTCTGATTGATTATAGTCCTTTTTAGGCATCTTTTGAAATAAAGTAAAAAGAAAATGTGCTAACTTTATTGTATCTGCTTGTACATTTTTTAAAAGATTGCATTTTTTTATAAGAATACAAAAGGTGAAAAGGGAAAAAAATATATACAAGGAAAAGCAGACCGGACACATTATTTTCCAACCTAAAATGCTCAGGAGCCTCTGCAAGCATTGTTCTTCCTCAGTTTGCTCTATGGTTAATAATGCAATCATTTGCCAAGAAGCACTGTTACCATTATATCCATGGGAAATTGGCATCAACTACATCAATAACAAAATCACTTCTGTGTCCAGATATGAAATGAATCATTATATAAAGACCTCAAATCATTTGTCATGGATTTCACATGGTTACATCTTATTAGAGAAAGACAACATGCATTTTAAAAGAGGGGGTTGTTTGTGTAGGGTAATGAGTTTTTATCTATGTGACTACAGCACCATCATCTTCTCAGTAAGTCTCATGTTATGAGACTTAGTGACTAACATTAAGGTTGTATAATAGGTTGAAAACGCTGTATAGAGTTTTATTAGAAAAACAAAACAAAAATAAACACCACTCTTATTTTTTTAGTGTATAGAACCATCTCTAACAGTGACCAGAAAACATTGGGGAATTTACCCCACCAAAGCAGTAGAGGGCAGACAAGAGCTTGGCAGCAGCATGTTGATTAAGTCTTAATCGTTTTCCAAACGTACTAAAAATCACTGCAGGTACAAGCATGAGACAAATCCAAAACTTACTGAGTACCCACTGCAGGAACGTAGCAAATACTGAACTTAATCAGAGGTTGTGAACGGAGTGTTGTGATTATTAATCTGACAATATTATTTAATATTAATATTTTAATATTTTATCAAATAATATTTCGGTCTGTTAAGGGTTGTCCTGTGAATACCAGCCCAGTAAGGCGATGGTATTAGGACAAAGTTGAAAGGTGTGAGCCAAGCTCTGACATTATTGAACAGCATAAACTCTGTACACACATGGAATGAATTCACACAATTTCTTAAAATACAAGAATTTATTAACAAAAATAAGTCAACTCAAGTCAAACATATTTCAATCAACAAACTCTTTACTATGCTAAAACAATCCAACTAAACTACCAAGCAGAATTAAAGAATAACGAAGACTAATGGGCTATGTACAATATAAACAAGTTGATTAAAGATGGTTGAAACCATGACCAAAAGAGTGATGCAACATTATCATGCAATGTTTATGTTTGAGAACCCAAAGGATTATCTTGAAGAATCTGGAAAAAAAGTTAAGTTAGTCTTGGAACCAACTTAGCAGTAATCAGCATACCTTTAGACAACCATTCACAATGCAAGATCAGTTAAAATATTATTTTATCAAAGTAATGCTTTTTAAGAAAAGATCTGCTGAATAAAACCAACCTTCTGGATGAATAATTTTTTCAATGGTGTCTGATTAGTTGCCTTTATTTATTAAAAAAATATTTGAAGAAATATTATTAAGGGATATTTGGAAAAAAAGCCAGTCTTTCTGGAGAAATGGGTTTAATTTTTTTACTTTTTATCAGATTTAGTAAAAAAGTCTAGAGACTATTATTCACTAACTTGAAAACAAACCTTTCTGTTTAATATTCTGTATTAAGCACATGTTCTAAAGCTGTTAGCAGTTAAGCTAACAAAGGAGGCTTAGCAAAGGAGGCTTAGCTTAGCACCAGAACCAAACACATACCTTTAAAACACCAGGGTCAATAAAAGGGTTAAAATGCATAAGCGCAGACGGCGCGTTATGAGCAACCTTCTGTGTTTAAAATCACCCTTTAAATAAAGTTTGTCTTAACTTTAAAAACACAAAACACAGAACACAAAGCTGATCACATGTGCTACAGATAGCCTGCTAGCACTAAGATAGCAGTTTCACACAAACAAAACCAAACTTCATAAAATGAAAAACGTTTAGATCATTGCTGTCACATAGTTTCCTACATCGCCATGTAGGTTTGGTGATACAATCATACAAAATGAAAGTTATGACTGTAACTACGGTCCTATGAATCCTGGATGACCGCCAGAGGCGGTGCTTTAAGCACTGAATGATCATTCTTGAGCATTTGCAGGTCAAGAATTATTAACAACAAAGTCACCTAACCTACCCGTGACTCACGTGAGTTTATGTAGTCACATGTCACCGGGAGCTCAGTCCCGACAAGCCTCTCGCGAGCACGTGGAGACTAAGGCACCGAGCGCTCTGGCAGTCATCCGGGATTCATAGAACCGTAGTTACAGTCGTAACTTTCATTCTATTTCATCCCCACTGACCCCCAGAGGCTGTGCTTCAAGCACTGGATGACGTATACCAACAAGGTCCCGAGGGATCCAACAGAAACCTACAGGAACACAGTAACAACAGCAACCACACCAACCTTAGCAGCATGCAGAAAGTGGTTGCTCCAGGATACCCTGTAGGGGATGGGGCGTGGTGACTATCACCCTGTAAAACCTGGCAAAGGCCTCCAGCACCCCAGTCATGGCAGCCCATTAGCTGGACAGGCTCCTAGTGGAGTGACAACGAACACCATCCGGCAGAGGCTGATCCTGTGAAGAGTAAGCCACAGAGACCACCTCCACAATCCAACATGCCAACCGCTGTCTAGAAAGGGCCTGAACCTTCCAAGAGCCCACAAAACAGATAAAGAAACTGTCAGTCTGACAAATGTACAAGCAGACATACGCGGACAAAGAGGCTCAGAGGGGGTACCAGGGTTAAAACGGAAAAGCCGGAGCGGCAGAACACTTCCAGCCACCGCAGCCACCTTTGGAACAAAGGAAGCATTAGTCCAGTGTAACACCAGAGCCATCCGGGTTCCACCGAAAAACATGCCTCAGACACAGACAAAGCATGCAATTCCCTTACCCGCCTAGCAGATGCCATGGCCAACAACTAGTCGGTTTTCAGGGAGAGCCACTTGAGATTCACCCCTGTAATGGGCCCAAACAGTGGAGACTGAAGGGCCACAAGCACCAGCGACAAATTCCACGCCGGGGCCAGAGGGCGCCTAGGTGGACACAAGCGCCTGGCACCCCTCAGGAACAGCGTGACATTTCCATGTCGGCAACCGGCAATGATCTGGAGCAATGGGGACATGAAAATTTGCATCTGCCAGGTCGATAGATGTGAACCAGTTTCCCCGGGAGATTGCCTGCAGAACCTCCCTGGTGGTGGTCAACATGTGAAAGGGCATGACCCTCAGGAAAGTGTTCAGACCCCTGAGGTCTAGCATTGGACGAAGACCGCCGGTTTCCTTGGAAACCGGAAAATAAACAGAATAAAAGCCCTCTGGATCCTGCAGGGGGTCCACTGGGACAATCGTACCCTTGGCCAGCAAGGTGCAGATCTCTTGGTGCAGGACCTGAGCCTTCATTGGGTTGCAAATGACCGTCAACTTGACCCGGCTGGGGACAAGAGGGCGGCGGCGGAACTGAAGACGATATCCTTGGGACAGAGTGGACAACACCCACGAGTACGGGGTGTGAACAGTCCAGCAACGGAGCTGTCCCGGGGAAAAAAATCTGACCGCTGGCTCCGAAGCAGCCAGAGCTCCGGGGGGCCCTCTGGACCCTGGAAGGCCTGGGGAAATGCTGACCAGATTGAACGGCCCAAACTGGGCGGGAAGTCTGGCTCCGACCATGGTCCTCCTGGGCCTGAGCTGGTCTTGGTGTAGGAGCCGTGCTTGTGGACCCCAAGAAAGGAACATGAGGGGGAAAGGACCCCAAAAGCAAGCTTGCTGCTGCCCCAGCAGCAACAGGGCGGTGGGTAGGTCTTTGGAGACCCACCAGCTGCTGCCTTATTCAGGAGGCCTGGGCTGTGCGTTCCAAGCTCGGCGGAGCCAAATGCCGATGCTCATTGTGGCCAATAAACCTTGGGAGACAAGGAGGCTTGACCAATAGTTTAACTTTATCTGCATTTTATTGATCTAATAGCTTAAATTTAAAATACCATAGATCTGTTTTGCAGCTGTGTATTACCTTACCACTTTGACAGGTCAGGGATAAAATGAATGTAATTGTTTTCTGTGCTTTTATTAACCTCAACTGAAACTACGTTGCCTTTAACTCTGAAGTGGGTGGAAAACAAGATTTGAGTTTCAAAGTCTTTTACAAAGAAATATCTGAAAAATGTATCCTGCATTTGTTTGTGTCCCCTTTTAATATGGTGCCCATAAATAAAATCCATCTGTTCTTTGAAGGCTTCAGAGGTTTGTCAGAGAAGATTGGTGAACAGACAGCAGCATAGCAGACAGGTCAGGGATAAAGTTGTGAAATAGGTTCAATGTATGTTTTGTGTATAATGCAGTTCATCAAGTTCTGAACGCCTCAACCAGCACTGTTCAATCCTCATCCGGCCAAGACACAGCAGTCCAGCTAAGCAGGCTACGCAGTGAGAACATTAATCAGACTCTACAAATCTAGCCTCCATGGGAGAGTGGCAAGAAGAAAACCCTTGTCAGCCAAAATAATTCCCCTGTGCAGCCATGTAGGGAACCCAACAAAAATATGGAAGTAGGTGTCTTAGTCTAGAAACAAAAACAGAACTTTTTTTTTGCCAAAATGTAAAATGCTATGTGTGTGGGAAAACCTAACATTGCAGATCACCTTGAACACTACTGTAAAACATAGTGGTGGCCACATCACGTTACGCTAACCCTTTTCTGCAGCAGAGAAAGAGAAGCTGGTCACAGTTTATGATAAAATTGATGGAGCTAAATAAAGGCAGTCCTGGAAGAGGCTGCAGAAAACTGGAGAGTTGGGTGGATGTTCACCATTCAGCAGGACAGCGACTCTAAACATACAGCTAGTGCAACAATGGAATGGCATATTCAGGAGTTAGAATGGACCAGTCAAAGTCCATACATTAATCCAATAGAGAAATCGTGGCAAACCTTGAAATTGTATCCTCAAAGATGGCCTTAATCCATTTGAATGGAGATTAAATTGCTTTGCAAGGAAAAATGGGCAAAAAAATCACTTCAAGGTGTAAAAAGATTGGACTTATAAACCCCAAAAGACTTGCAGCTGTAATTGAAGTGAAAGGTGGTTCGACAAAGTATTGACACAGGATATTGACTATGTATACTCATGATGATTGAGGTTTATAAAGACTGGAATTCATCTCTTATCTTAATATGAAGTTGGGAAAGGGCTAGATTTGCACAAATAAATAACTTGTTCGTGGAATGTAAAAAAATTATGGAACTAATTCCCGCCTAAATAAAATGCTTTCATTTAGCAATAAATAATTTTGTTGAGTGACCTAAATGTAATTATGTTGGGCGATCATGATACATTTACCCTACTGTTACTTAATTACCAAGTCTCAATCCCACTAGATGTATAAGTGTAAATGTCATGAACTAACATAATTTCCTTGGGCCATTTGAACTTGTATAGTATCCTTTAAGATACTTAATTTTTGATGGTAGTTACTTTTTATAATAGTACAATACACAAATTGAACATTTCTAGATTATTAGATTCTGCAGGTAGCCATAAATGCTCAAGTGGCTTTTAAAGAAATCAGTCTGTCACATACAACTTTGTACACATAGACACAATACTGCCTCCTACTGTTTTGGAGTTGTAAGCAGAAATAATTTGCAATCATAACCTACTAAAATTAAATTAAGTTTTAAGTTTTTCTAGTAAATTTAAAATTGTTCCATCGTTGTTTATCATTGCAGTGGTGTTGATGTGGTGTGTTTGTGTGGTGGGGGACGCCGGCCCCAGGTGCTTGCCGCTGGCTGGGGACTTTTTGCTGGGTGAGTTTGTCCCATCTTGGTGTGGGGTTGGAGGTTCCACTGTGGGCGCAGTGCTCGGTGGCGTCTGCCCTGCTGTCCCTGTGGGCGGGGGCTAAGGTAGCATTGCGCGGGGCCCTTGCCTTGCCATCGCGGTGCGCTGTGTGGTGTTGCGGCGGGGTTGCTTGGAGCGGGGCTGTGCGTGGAATTGCGCGGTGTGGGTGTGGCTTCGTTGGCTTTTCGGGGACGGAGCTCACCTGTGGGGGTGTGCCCCTGTGCTGTGGGGAGGAAATTCATGGTGTTTGGGTTCGGGGGTATGTGTTCGATATCTGTGTCCTGGTTGGGGGGTGGCCCTGTGTGGAAATTCATGTTGGGGTTCATTGGGGGTGAGGGACTCATGGGGTTAGGATCGGAATTCATTGGGGGGTTGGGACTGTTTCATCCTGTGGCGGCTCTGGTTGGCGGGCTAGTTTGGACCATGTAACCCCTCTTTTGTACATGGCCCCCTCTCCAGATGAGGGGGTCGCTGGGAACTGGGGTCCAGGCCGGGGTCGCTCTGGGTTCAGGCACCAGCCCAGGCTAGCCCAGCCCAGGTTCAGGTGCTTGGGTGGTCTTCACCCCCGGAGGGAAGGGGACCACCTCCTGGGTCCAGGGGCTGGTTGCCCCTATGGGGTATCGGCACCTGGACCTGGGAGTATAGAGTATTTATGGGGAGTGTACGACGTCCATTGTTGTTTGTCTTTATGTTGGGTGCGTGGGTGTCTTTATGTGTATGCATGAGGTTGGGAATGTGTGATTGTGACTGTGTGTGCCTGTTTTTTGTGTCAGGTTGGGTGTTGGACTGCTCCCTCCTGGATCAGTTTAGATCTATTTCCTCCCCGCCACACTACCTGCCGGTGGTTGGTGTCTCTGCCAGCTGTTGTACTTGTGGTTCTCGGTGCTTTGGTGTGTGCCGGCTCACTCCAAAAAGTATACCACACTGCTTGCCGGAGCCTGGACCACTGGGGTCTGTTGGGCCTCTTCTTGGGGAGTGACATGTCCCGGGGTCTTTGGTCTCTGGGTCCATGGCTGAATCTGCGCGGGCGTAGACGGCTGCTGGCGGGGCCTGTGGGCTCGTCGCTGCAGCTCCCTGGGGCTTCTGCACTGTGGCTGCTGGGTGGTTCCCCCGGGAGTCTCCCCTGCTCTTCTCTGAGGGGGTTGCAGTAGTCCCGGCGATGGTTCTCCTGGGGTTCCTGTGCTCTGGGGGGCCTTTCGATGTCTATGGCTCGATTCTCCTCCGTATCTGTCCCGGGTCCAGGGGGACAAGTCTGTGGCTCCTCACACTCTCTATTTCATATTTTTATGGAGAAATCTTATATACACAAGCACGCTCACACTCAGAACCACAGGTGTTTAGATTCAGGTGTTAACACATACACAAATGTTCTATATTGAGCCGTATTTACCACTGTATACATGTTGCATTCATTAGCACCGTGCACTTTTTGGTGAAAAAGCTGTTAATATGAATGTTTCTACAGGTGTAGAAGCAAGCAGGGTGTTACCTAGTATTCTCTTCATCCTTCTTTCTCTCCTCCATTCTTTTGTCCTTCTCTCCCCTTTTCCTTTTTGCCCCACCTCTCTCTCATGTTTCTTATGTTTTTCCTTTGGGATTATTTACAATTGAAATAATCCCAAAGCAGGTTCTAATAAAGTTTCTTTTATAAATATCAAGCAGAGCTCCACTTGTGAAAGTAAATCTGTTGGGCTTTTTCTTGGGATTCTGACAACAATTCTGAGCGCTAGTCTGCTGGACAGGACAGGGTTTAAAAAAAATAAAAAATTAAAATGTTGTATTTTAGGGCAAACCTAAGTGTTTTAAAACTATTCAAACACAAAACACAATTTTATATTGCAGAAGTTACATGTTAGACTTGAGATAAGGTAAAACACCCAGTTCTCTTTTTTTGAATGTTGGTAGTTTCACTCGTTTGACCATATTTATGATTTTTATTTAGAATAACACTTTAAAAGTCAAACAAGATGTATTGTTTTAACTTAGTGTATTTATTTGGCTGGTTCTTCACCATTTCTTTGTACACATGATTCAGGCATAAATAAATGGTGAATGTTTATTATGTGTCTGTATGCTAACTGTTAGTCAGTTTTAATTCACTTCCATTTGCCTGTTGTGGAGCCCAGCTCAATAAAGCTTGTAATTTCCCAACCGCCCACTGTCTCACGTCCCCCTCTCTTCCCCCTCCCCCAACCACTCAGCGACAATAACCATCCACCAGGGGAGTGACGTCGGGGCGACCGATTGCAGGTCTGCACAATATGTCTGCCAGCAAATAGCTTTTTAATGCTTTGTACAATAGCCCAAAACAAAGCAGTTTGTTGTTCATAGGCCATCTGAGGCCATTTAAGCAAATTTGATACATGGCTCACAGAGGTATCCAGGTGTCAAAGTCACAGAGGGAAAAAAAGAGGAACAGGGTTATAGTGTAGCTGAACTTGTTTTAAGTAGACGGGGTTTGGGGATCTGTAAGTTGAATTGGCTTATCCAAGTGTAAATGCACATGGGTGTCTATCCTGATACAAAACCCTTGAACATTAGCTTGGCTTAAACAGTTGGATTTGAATTAGTCTTATTTTCTGGTTTTACTACACAAGACAAAGGGTTTATTCCAGCATGTATGTGATGCATGGGTAATAATTTGGTCTATCCAGGTAGACAGGTTCTGTATTTCTATAAAACTGTCTTGTCAATTTGAATGAAACCTAAATAAAACATGACTGTTTTATTATAAGGTTTGTTGTGAATAAACTATGTGGAAAGATATCACTAGAAGGTGTCAATTCAAGCTGGGAAATGCATGCTGTAATATAGAGTTATGAATGTGAGTGTCAAAAACTGTTGGAAATACATACAGCGCAGGAAAAACTGTCAGGTTTTGCTTTTTTGACACACTTAAATGTTTCAGATCAACAAAACAATGTGATTGAAAAGATATGACCCTATGTTAAGAAGTAACCCCCCCCCTTGTTTAGTCAAGAATTAGCTGTAATTAACCACATTTTATGAAAAGTTGAGTTCACTGTCATCAGTCACATCCAGAGCTCATTACTGCCAGGCTTGTAGAATCAGGAAGTTACTTTCATATAACCGCTAACAACATGAAGTAGGCTACATAATCCCAAATAGCAACACATCATGGTCTGATCTAAAGAAATTCTAAAACAGAAGAGAAGCAAAGCAATTTCTAAATCTTTGAACCCCAGTGAGAGCCGTTATCCACAAATAGAGAAAACATAAAAGAGTCATGAACCTTCTCAGCAGCCTACCAAAATTAATACATCCTGAGGTCACTAAGGAAAACAGGATGAGATCTTAAACACTACAGGCCTCACTTGGCTCAGTTATATTTAGTGTTCATGATTCAACAATTCGAAAGAGATTAGGCAAAAATGATATCTATGGAGAGTTTTAAAGTGAATACCGCTGCAGAAAAAACACCCCAAGGGCCCAGCTCACATTTGCAAAAAAAAAAAAAAAAAATTGGTGATCCCCAAGACATTTAGGAAACTATTCTGTGAAAAATGTATGTGTCCCATTACCATCTAGCATAACACTACTGCGGCGTACTGACAGCCAAGCTTGGTGGTGGTAGCATGATGGTTTGCTGCCTTAGGATTTAAAAGATGTTAATGCTTGAAAACCCTACAAAGTGGCTGCAATTCTGCAGAGAAAAGTGGGCCAAAATTATGTAAAAGACTCATTGCTTTACTCATTTGAGGCATCAATGCTTAATGGGAGTTGTTGCCACAAGGGTGGCATAACCGATTATAAGGTTTAGGGGCAGATATGTTTTTGCAATGCTCCAGGTTGGTATAGAATGCTTTTTTTGGGTATTAAAAAATCACATTTAAAAAATAAACTGCCTTTTGTATTTAATCTGGTTATCTTTCAGAATTATTACCTCCACCAAAGAGGTTATGTTTTTGTCGCCATTGCTTTGTCTCTGTCTGTTTTTTAAAATAACTCAAAAAGTTATGAACAGATTTTGGATAATTTTTCGGACAAGGTGAGTATTAGGACAAGGAACAGATGATTAGATTTTGGTGGTTATGCTGAGCACCATCTGGATCCAAGATGTTTTTGAAGGATTCCTTATCATTTCGACAACTTGGAATTTCCAAATGGTTTGTCACTCTGTCAGCAGCTGACCTACAGTGGCCAGTCATCCAGAGTATAGCTTATATATATAAAAAAAAAACTGACACCCCAGTGGCCCTATTGCCTTGGAGGATTCTCTAGTTAAAATTTGTTTTCATATCTACATCTTTAGGTGTGACAAAAAGTAAAAGAAGGAGCAGTCTATAAGGGGGCAAATACCTTTTCAGAGCACTGTATCTGACATAAGGGGTTATCTCAAAATAATATAATGAGTTGAGCTGGTAGGAACTGCATGTCATTAGATTTGGTTGTTACTTTTATGGTCATGAGGGTGTGAGGGAGGTATGTGTATATAATCGCTAAGCTGGCAACCCTGGTTACTGGCTGATTATGTTTAATTTTAAATAATAAGCAGTAATTTAAGGTAACAAGCAAAAAGTAATACAGCCAATGTTATCAGAAAATAATTCCATGTCAGGTAACTTTATTTACAACAAATGCTATGTTTCAAAACACCGATCACAGTTTTACCATCTGCCCTAACCCATCAACATGTGCTGCATCCGCAACCGAGAGTCAGCCCTCTTGCAGGGCGCATCCAGGACCTCGCTTGAACAATATTAATTAAACCTTCCTAACTAATTGTGTGTTACTTTTTGCTGTCAACCAATTATGTTTTACACTCTTGGGGAGAAGCAAGAGCCTCCTGCTCACTGTGAAATTCCAGCTGTCACTGAATTTCAATAAGCATGTATTTAATTAACATACTATGTCGCTGAAGCATATCAGTATTTATTCCTCTTACAGACAAGACAGCAGTGGGTTCTTTCTCTGCACAGCTAAAGATGCCGGAGAAGCATTTGACTGAGCATCTATAAAACAGTTTGCCTTTCAAATGCAGCATGAACAGTGTGCTTAAAACAACAGATAGCTTTAAAATACCTGGCATGGTGGCATTCTAAATAAACTTTCTCTTATAGGCAATAGTGATGCTCTGTAGTGGGAGCATCCAATTCAAATAGGATCAGTTGGTTAGAAGCAGATATTGATGGGAGTTTTGCTTTCTCCCCACCATTTGTTTGTCTCAGCATCAGTCCTGTGTTGTCCTTTTATCAAGCACTAGTTCTGACTGCACAACAAAAATCATCCATCATCTAGATTTACCCCTACTAACCTAATATCTAGCAGACAGTCTAATGCCATAACTCCACAGGCGACAAATGCATTTTGGAGGAAAGGGATGTGTGTGAGAGAGGGAGTGTATGCACAAATTTTCTTGTGAGTGTGCACACAGTAGCAGTGAGCACAAGGAGTGGGGAGGGGCGATATAATAGTGACAGAGCAAGCTAAACTCAAACTCTAGCTGTCATGCCACAGGCAACTGGCCGAATATTTTTTTTTCCTCCCTGTATTGCTGGGTCAGCAGAAAAAGTGCACAAAGCAACATCAATTGATTCATCCATGATATCAGGAGCAGGAGAAGGCCAATCCCTTCTCAGCAAGCCCTCCTCCCTTCTCTCCTTTTATTGCACCTGCCTCCTCAAAGCGCTGTCACACATAATGAGGCCATAGCTGCAGAGACGGAGCGAGCCCAGGAGAAGCCGAGACAGGCGCTGCGACACAAACAGAAGCCAGTCAAGGCACAGTGGACCACAATGGAAAAGGATACATATTTTAGCATAATGCTCCTACCCACCCTTCACGCAGAAAAAGAGGCGCGTATTATTCAATGATGTGTCTAGCGAGCCGGGGGTCCCTCATGGGCTGCAAGGTCACCAATCCAAATGATGTCACATGTGTCCCAGCTAATGGTTACCTACAGGGAGAGGCTTTAGGAATAGTTAGGGAGTTGTTTTGCTATACAGGGCACAGCAGGTCTGCTTAGAAGGAAATTCAAGGACTTTTTGTATGTCAGCAGGCACTAGTTTGGAAAAAGATTCCTCTATGAAATGTGATAATCTCCTTGGGCAACAAAAAAACGTAAAACCGGAATCATTTTTCCCGTTCTCACAAAAAAAAGTCCAGTTCACTTTAGTGTAAATGTGGATACATGATTGAATCTGTCTGCAGGATGAGACAGGATGTAAATGAGTAGCTCTCGAGTCCCTGTGTTCAGGAACCATGTTTACTGTCAGCTAGCTGTTTAATAAATCCCCCTTTTTAATTTCGCATATAACCAGCTCAGCTGGTAGAGGTTTGTGAAGGCATCAACTGAAGCAACCAGAAAGGTGTGCAGACTGATAAGCACATACTTGCCAGTGTTCTCGTTTAGTTCATAAATGCTTCCTCTCAGAAAAACATATTCATATTACTTGAACTTTTCCACATTTTGTCATGTTAAAAACACAACCTAAGTTTATTTCACTGGGTTTTTTTATTAGATTGACCAACCCATTGCCCTGCAATTTAACATTGGTAGATATTTTTACAAATGAAAAGCTGAAGACGTGGCATATATTTGCATTCAGTCCCCTGAGTCAATACTTTATAGAACCAGCTTTCACTGTAATTACAGCTGTAAGTCTTTTTGGTTATGTCTCTACCAGTTTTACACATCTAGGGACTGACATGTCTGGCCATTCTTCTTTGTAAAGTAGTTTAAGCTCCAACTGGATTGAGAGCAGCTGTGAAGATCAGTTTTTAAGTTTAGCCACAGATTTTGAATGGGATTTAGGAATGGGATGTGACTGGTTCGTCCCAACTCATGAAAATGCTTTGATCTAAACCATCCCATTATTTCTGGCTGTATGTTTAGGATCATTGTCCTGTTGGACTTTCTTCATGATATTCTTCTGCAATGTCAAATCCTCTAACCCTGCTTTAAACATCTTCACAACTTTCTCCTGGACCTGCCTGCTGTGTCCATTGGTCTTCATGACGCTCTTTCCTCAGTAATGTTCTCTAACAAACAACTGGGGCCTTCACAGGAGAGCTGGATCCATGCAGAGATTACATAACACATATGTGAAGTCCATGTTTTAAAAATGTGACTTCTTTTGTAGTTGATTTCATTTAGGGGCATCCGAGTAAAAGGGGCACAATTCAAATGCATGCTACACTTTTCCAATTTTTATCTGTAAAAGGTTCAACTTCACATTTCTTCAATACTTTGTGTTGATTTTTGTTGTCCGATGAGCTAACCCCTCCCTCCTACTTCCCTATTTCTAAGGGGATTGCTCAATCCAGCTCTCCATCCAACGGGTCCGGACTTCCCTAAACTGGAAGGTCTTACTAAGCAGGTTTACTGGAAAATCGGTTTAAGCTGGTGTCGGGAAATTACCCGCCTAACCTCTAACAGCCTGCATCCAAAAGTCTCGACCTTTTTCAACTGGTGGTCTGGACGACTGAGTAGCCCACAGCAGTCATCCACTCCTCGACAGTCACTTCTGTTAACGGCTGCTCATTCCCTATTTTACACTTGCAATTGGTATATGGGTTAGGTTGATTTTAGTGGCTCGGCCCGAGCCCCAAGGGCATTGTTTTAACAAGTTTGGCTTTAGGCAAACCATAAAAACCTCCTAAAATCATTTGGAACCAGGCAACAAGACTTTTTACCACCAACAAAAACCCCAAAAATAAGGTGACTCCAATAATTGACTGTCCACAGTAAATCTAGAATTTTATATGCTTTCTTTACTAGTAATGCTTTTGCAGGGGTCAGTAACAGCTTACAAATCTGCAAAACTTAATAATTTAAATAATAGAAATAAAGCAATCAACCTAACCTATCTTTCCCTAATGCTGAAACTGGTAAGACTGAAGAGGCTTTGGAGACGGAGGCTCACCATGGATCCAAATGGAATGATTTCTTTAGTAGGCAACTAGTGATTGTCTTCTTGGGTGAAAGGCAAATCTTCAGTTCTCTTCCTCTAAATGGACAGGCGTTGATTCTCAGGTCTTCCAGTAGCCTAAAACCTAGAGCAATCAGTTGTTCACTGACCAAGTTCACTTCAGTTGTCTTGGTTAAAATGCAACAGATGAAATTCAGATTCTCAATTTTGAGTTGCAGCTCTTCTTAGGGCACACGGGTTGATCTTCTTTATAATGCAGAATTTGTCAGCGGGGCTGCGTCTCCGGTCTTCTGATTCATCTGTAGCTTCTTTCTCCCTCCGATCTTGTTCGCTGGTCTTCTGCAAGGAAACAACCCCATTTCTTTCCTTGGCACAGTTTTTATATTGCAGATAGCCTCACTGCTCATCCCCTGTTGCCGGGCAAGCTTCTCAACTCATCATTGAGTTACGTGGTCACCATGACTTTTTGGTGCTGTCTACCAGCCTCCATAGACAGAGTTGTAAACAGCCCGCAGCTGGCTCCCTGTGTTATGACTTTTGCTTGTTTTTCGACCTTCACGACTCCAGCTCCCATCCGGGTGCCATGACTTTTGCCTATTTTTCGAACTTCAGACTGACGAAAAACAGCGTGCACCTGGCTTCTCGTTTCTCGCACCCATGCTTGTTATGACTTAAACTTGCTCGTTGACCATCCATCCAGGCCCGGTTCACGTGAAGCTGGCTCTCCTCTGCCCCTCCCGTCCTGAAGTTATGACTTTGCCTCTGGCTCCCAGACCATGGTGCCCTCCTTATATGCTCAGCCTCAAGCTTTCTAACACAGTATTTCTCTGCTCCTAGCTCTCACACCAGTTACAGCTAAAAAAAACATTTTTATTCATACATCACAGTTCAATAACATTACCCCTCTTCATTACATTTTATAACTGTAGAAAAATAGAAAATCATCATACATTTTTCTTTCATTATACTTGTAGTTTTGTACTTCTGAAAAAGATAAGACAGTTAAGACTTTTGAAAAAGATAAGGCAGTCACAGTTAATGTGTGACTCCATACAGGCCTCTTCAGTCCTCAGTTCCAGAGTGCGAAGAAATACTTATTTTACTGTTTCATGACATCTTATCCATGTAATATGATCATTATTTATTTGATACTCTAAAGATTAGGCTCTCATTTCATCATATGTGATTGTTGTTAAACTCAATCATAGTGATACACTTCTGCAAAAGAAAAAAGAATTAAAACATACACCAAATGGGCTCCCCAGACTTCATAGCTTTAAAATGTGATCATTTACTGCTGTATATCTCATTGATCCAATTATGAGGGTTTAATTAATTTCTGCATGGATACATGGAAGGATCTCACCTCATTTTGACAGGATCTACAACATAAAATTCCAATGAAATAAATTATGTATGTGCTTGTTTGATGACAAAAGGTGGAAAATGCAAATCCACCGTCTGCAACAAATGTTCTTTTTTTCTTAATGCACACAAGAACTTTATAGTGGAGTCCATGCTTTCCCATCCCCCTCTTCTTCTCCGGCTTTATCCAGTGAGCTCAACATACATCTAAAAGGTTCATTTTAATGACAAGTGTTATCATGTCAACCTAAGATAAGTATGGAGATTGTAAAAGTTAAGTAATTACCAGAAACACGTGATTAGAATGTCATCTGGATGACAAGGGCTAATTAGCGCCGTCCTTTCTTGTCATCCCTGCTCCGATGACAGTCCATAATGGCAGGGGACCAAAACCCTGTTGTGAACTATGCCTACAATGGAACACACATATGAGATGACCCTCTTACTAATTTATGTCACTTCCCTCATAATAAGTTTTCAACAGACCTTGTATTAAGCTCCATTCCCACAACGGTTCGCCTTTCCTTCGACCTCCACTCCCTTTTTTTGTCAAACTTGCTTCAGTGAGCAATGAATCCGCAGCTCAGCGACAGCAGTGACAAAGTCACTTTATGTGTCTGCCAAAGAGCGCTGAAACTTTGCTTCTTAAGATGCCTGAGTTCAGACAAACCGCACAATGCAGTGATGAGTTATGAGGCACAGTCAGAAACACAGCGGGATGCTTGCTTTTGTACACATACAGAACTTCTCAAATGGTTTAAATTCAACTCTGCAGCAAGCCAAACAATGCAAAATCGGTGATTGGAGAAAGCGCCTTCTCCAATCACTGGGGCTTTATACATATTTCTTTTTAAAGTTTTGTATGCTAAAGTATTTGTCAGTCTTTGTTGTTGCTTATTCTTTAGTAGGTTTGCTTTGTGAGCTATCTATTTATTAATTTTTGAATAAAATAATAATAAAATACTTGAAGGTTTTGGGTCAAACTCACTGATATCTTATCTTAATTTTATCCATCTTTACTCTAGAGCATGATGTTGTCATCGCCATGTTTCACTGTGTGTATGATGTTGCGATGACAAACTGTGCTATTTTTGTGGCATACAGCCGAAATTGTGGCCCAAAGGTTTAACTATCATTATCAGTTTTAAATTCATTTTTAATCCATGTTGATGTTTTGTTGGAATAAAAGACTTCTGTCTTGTAACCATACTCCTTAATCCAGACAAATAGAAAATACATGAAAATGTTTTCACATGTTGAACCCTCTTGGTGATCTTGCTGGCTGGTTTGCATCTGATCTTTCTACTATTTTTTTTTTTTAGCAAACATTCCTGTTACTTTAGAACAATGACATCTTTTTGATGCTTTGGAACCTTTCCGCTAACTATGGCTTCAATGTGATGATGCAAAAATCTTACTTAAACATCTGAACTTTATTTCAGGTTTTTTACAGTCTATGTGTTTTGGAACATGAGTACGTAAGAACAATGAATGCTGAAATGGAAGCAAAAGGTACTTCAACAGAGCATTATTATTACAGGGTGAATAATTATGCAATGAAGTATTTTTTCAGTGTTTCATTGTTAATAGAGAACAGCAGTTGAAAAATTGACGGGATAGCTCAGTGCTTACAACTGAACAGATTCCACAAAGTAAAGCAACAGTCAAGTAGCATGTTTAGGAGCGAGAAGGACATTTGTTTCTTTGGCGAAGCAGTGTCACACCACAAACCAGCAAACTGTTCAGAAAAAGAGCTTCAACTAAGCAAGCTTTGAAGTATGAAGGGCATTTCAAGTAGATTCAATACAGCAGCCAAATATGATGTGTTAACACTGTTTTTGTTTTTTCATTTTATGTGATAGGCCCCTCCAGTCCTTTTTTTGTCAAACTCCAGTCCTTGAGGGCCGGTGTCCTGCAACTTTTAGGCTACGATCCCACTGCAGGTTTTGTTACTTAATTCAGATTTTTTGCTGAAATCCAATTTTTTCGTATCGAGCGTTGAAACGACTAATTAAATGCGACCGCCGTCAGACTGTAGAACATAGACGTCACACAGCAGCACACTGTTTACGGATGTAAAATTGGATGTCGGCATCTCTGTGTTATTATTAAGTTGTTGAACAATGGGAGCTGAAGATATTATGACCAGATCATAACAAGATGAAGAAAGGTGAGAAAAAAGAGAGCACAACTATTATCAGGCAGCCTTTTGTGGAGCAGTGACTGCTTCTTCTGTAGTGGATGCAAAGTTGGAGCTAGGACAATGACGTGAAAGTCAGATGAAATGCGAAATGACCGTTCAGACTGCAGACGCTTTGATAGCTATCAAATACATACACAATTTAGTCCCATGTTTCAAAGTGGCACAATTCTGATTTTTTTGGAGGTGAAAAGGTCGGAATTTGAACATTCTGACTGCCATGAAAAAGTCGGATATGGGTCGCATATGCCTGCTGTGGGAATGTAGTCTTGGATAGGCTTTAACACACGTAAATCAATTAATTAGGTAATTGAGGTAGGAGTCTGTAGTGTTCGACCACTTGCTGAGGAGGTAATTCAGCCATTTTATTCAGGTGTGTTAAACCCAGGTAATAGCTGATCTATCAACAGATTCTCCCACCTGAGCAATTGATTTCTGCAGCTCCTCCAGAGTTACCTTGGGCTTCTTTGCTGCTTCTCTGATTAATGCTCTCCTTGCTTGACCTGCCATTTCAGGTGTCCAGCCAATCTCTTCATAGGTTTGCAGTCGCCGTTTTTCAAATGGTGGATTGAATATCTGTGCGATGTTCATTGTAATTGTTTGTGACTTAACCATGCTTTCAACTTCTCCATAACTTTTGTTCATACCTGTCCACTGTGTTCCTTGGTCTTCCTGATGCTATTTGTTCACTAATATTTTCTAACAACTCTCTGAGGCCTTCACAGAACAACTAGATTTATACACAGGTATTCACTAATAAAGGCTTCTGAAGGTAGTTTGCACTGGCCTTTATTTAAAGGTATCACAGTAAAGGTTAGTATATAAAATAAAAATCACAATTTATAATTTGTGTTGGTCTATCACATAAAATTGTAACAAAAAGCATTGAAGTTTGAGGCTACAATGTAACAAACTGTGGAAAAGTTCAACCACTGTGAAAACCTTTTTTTTTTAATCAGAGATTTCATCAATCTTGAGGTCAGATTAGATGAAAAACAAACCTTTTCTCTCTTTACATGTCTGCCCTAACACAAAAAGAGCACAAACATTGTATTCCACTAACGAGGCCCGCTGTCATACAGAGTTGCGGTGCATTGCAACAGGCGTTCTGTTTGTTAATTCCAGGAATTCTTTGTTCAGGAGTGATCTGTGTGGTCATGTCAAATGACAACAGCATCTGTTCCCAATTTCAGCATGGCACCCACACATCACGGAACAGCAATGGCCCCCGAAAGTCACACAAAGGAGTTAGTGAACTATTGTACGCTGAGCAAAACAATTAATTACAGCTGGTGTGGTATGATGTGTAAACGAAATAAATTCCCCATCAAATTATCTTGGGATATTTCGGGCAACTGAACTGCAGAGAGGAGCGCCGAGCACGAGTAAGCAAGCGGGAGAGGGGAAGCCGTAGGGGATACATTGATTAATTGCACTGATGTTGGCGGCATTTAAAAGAATGCACACACATAAATAAAAAGGAGTGTAAAAGTTTTACTTATGTTGCTGTGATCTCCTATTTATTAGCAATTGTTTACATGATCAGAAAAATCAGTTTGCAGAGATAAAAAAAAGTCCACAACAGAGGTTGCTGAGACAGACCGACTCTTAGAGAATCATCACCGAACCCTGCAGTTTCCCTATAACGCTCCGTGAAGCTTTATAGCTTCTTTTCCTCTCATTGCTTTTGTTTTAAAACCTATTTTTTCTGTTTTAACACACACAACCGCTTTCACTGGGCTGTTTTCAGCCACAGCAGGCAGCTGCTTTCAGCTAAGAAACTCCTAATACAACACACGGAGCACCACCTGTTTAGCACGGAACAAGATAAGAAAAAATATAACAGACAAGTTTGTGAGTGCACTGAAAGAGTTTGTTTAAACCTAAACCAGATCTAAAAGGTGACAGAAAACTGAGCTGAAATGTTCAAGCGTGCAAAAAAGTGTAATTTAACTTAGGCCTTTAACTTAGGCCTTCTCCATGCGTAGGCGCATATCTGGGAAAACGAATAACTTTTTATGCGTTTTGGCCTTTCATCCACACATTAACTCCATTTTACATCACTAAAAATGAATAATTCTGAAAACTCCTGCCAAAGTGGAGGTTTATAAAAACTCAGTTTTTGAGCCTGCATGTGTACACGATCAAACGGACTTTTACGGTTCAGCACATCACTGTCTGCGACAAATTTTGCGGCGCTGATGTCAAATGTGTGACCATTGTTTATAGACCCGTTTGTACAGTGGAGTAAAAATGAATGATGAACGATTCCCAATCGACACTATCTTGTGTTTTATCAGCTTTATATTTATATTCTTTTTCTGTCCACATTAACGAACCTCCAGGCGCCATGTTTTATACCTAACAAGAAGTCCTGATTGTTTTGAAGGATTCCGATTGGCTGACATAGGTTTCATTTTTGAGGTACACTGCCCACTATGCGTCTGGACTGTTTAACACAACACTTAGAGGCGTATTTCTGCAGGTTGGTTTCAATGAAAACTTTTCTGAAAAACCTCACGTGTGTACGATATTATTTTAAAAAACGATGTAGGGGAGCTATTCGTTTTTTTTAATACCCTGCTACGTATGTACAAGGCCTTCGAGTGAAAGTGAAACTTGTTACAGACAAAAAGTTCAGCAGAGTAAACAGAGGTAGAAAAAAATAATTTATAAGATGCACATGTCCTTTTTCTTTCCTTCGAAAACAACCTTTGACAAATTCTTTACTGCAGGTGCACAGGCCATATCTCTCAGATTATAAATGAAAAAAACATATTTGTTTTTAATTACCATACTTCTGGCTTTGAATACTTTTCACCCGGCTGGCCAGCCCCAGGAAGGTCAAGGGAGCAGCACTCCTTTCAGGGTCCGTCTCAGACCGTGGAGCCCACAGCTGGACCCGAGCAACCCACCACGATGCGACATGGCGCAAGCCTAAACATTAAACACCCCCACATCAGCGGGGGGTCCCCTCACTGGTCCTTTCCCCTGTAATCCCGCCAGGATCCAGTAGATCCTTTGTTTTGTTTTTCAGTTATTCATTTGTTCTGTTTATTCCAATTTAGAGTCCCTTAGCAATTTTATCGATATCTAAGTGTAAGTATCTAAGTATGAAAGTATCCCAGCAGTTACAGGAGTGAATTATAATGTTTGTCTCTAAAGGTTATGTTATCCAATAACCCATGGTTCATTTTGTAAAACCCTTTAACCAACTGGATTCAGTCAAGTACGATGAATAATAAAAATGCAGAAGATTAGCCTACCGAAATGGTAGCAGCATTTGATAAATTACGGTAACCAAAATATTTGTCTCCACTTTGATTAGCTGTGATCCCCTCATGTGGAATTAACAAAAACTTAGGAACAAATTTACTGGAGCTCTGTTTACTGTTTTTACTTTCACATTTTAACCTGAACCTGTAATATTCTATTTGACAGTAGGCAAAATGGCTCATTGTTATGATTTGATCTATAACATGTTGGGCTCTTCAATGCTGATGATACTATACATTCATATTCAATAAATTCAAATATGTGTTCCTATGAGGCTCCTTAGTCAGATTAAAAGTACCATTTGTAAATAATAACCTTTAGGCAAGTGTCAGACAAAGTTTTAATTAGGCCCACATTTCTGTATATATTTTTTTTATTGGTCTGATTGTTATATATTGTTTTTAATATTAAATGCCATGCTTTCATTAGCTGTAAGCAGAAAATCCTCATAATTACAAAAATTATGCCCTGTGTGTAATTACCCTGTATAATGTATTTCACTTGGTGAATTGAGTTCCTGAAATAATGAACTTTTTAGCAATATTAAAATTTATTGAATATGACTTCGGAAGGTTTTGCCTATGCGATTCCTCTATTGACAGTGAATTGGGTTTTTCACACATAAAGCTAGTTAAAGCATTTCCAAGTTGTGTGAAATGCTAGAAATTCAGGTTGCTGTTATCGAGGTGCCAATGTTAAGAGATATTTTTCTGTCACAAGCCAAAGGCTTACGTATTGATGAGTCCTCCCGAGTATCTGCATGCAGAGATTCACAACATTCTAATCAAAGTGTAATGCTGATGAATATAATTTCAACATGCAGTGGCCATCTGTATGAGAATGTGGCAAGTAGAACAATTTGCAGCCTTCCTGTACAAAGAGGCTTGTAAATGTTCACCAAAAGCCCAGAAACATAGGAATAAAAAGTGTAAAACTATGTGTTCTTGTGTTTGTTATTCAAATAATTGTTCAGTTGTTATATTGACTACTGTTATTAAAAGAAACACATAAAACAACCACGACCTCTTTAAGTGTCTGTGTTGGTAACAACCTTAGAGCCTCGATGAATGTGAGTATTAGGCTCTAAAGGATTGGAAACCCAGACTGGCATCAAAACCTTTGAACATAGACACAGTCTGTAACTGGCTTACTATTGGTCCCTGTACTCCCAGAGGGGCTTGAGAATGACCAGCTTCTCCAACCTCCTATGTTTCCTGAGGGGGTAGAGGACAAGTCACCTCACCCATAAACCTATCCTGCCTCATCCAGATACTTCTCCCATGGACTCTAAGGGGTTAAATGATAGTCTACCCAATACTTAATGAGGTGCAAACAGGTTCTCCTATCATAGCTTCTCTATCAAGAGATTTGAGATTTCTCTGTAGACACCTGAGGTTCATCCTTGGATATCGAGACCTCCAGATCCTCCTCCAGAGCTAACCTGTTTTTGGTAATTTATTTGTTTCAGTGCACCAAACTTTATATTTATACCTATGTTTCATATTTAAAATATGTTTAAATATAACTGTTTTTCACACTTGAGTTCCTGAGGCATTGTTGATACATGCCCTATATAAGGAAAAGTTGACTGAGACTTTTTCATTTTTGCTTATACTTAGATGGAGTCAAGCAAAAGAAAGCTGAATGTTTCTTCCCACAGATGGGGCCCCTTACAGGCTCACGTCCCAGAGGGCCACTGTAAGTAGCGTTTTGAGACGAGAAACACTAGAATTTATCCCCAGAGAAAATGTAGCTGGGAGCCCAGAGGACCAGTCACACAGCACAAGCACACTCCCTGGAGTGAAGGAAGTAAATGAAGAAACTATGTGATGAATGCAAATTAATAGAGTATATTTACAAGAAGTGGCTAAAAAAGAAAAAGGAAAAAGAATCAGTTTTCGTGTCATTTGGATGTAGCACAATTTGTGGTTTTTATGTTTAAGTTTTTATGGATATTAATAGACTTCATTTGGAAACCAGTTTTTTTTTGTCCTTGTTGGTGTCTTTAGGTATCAGGCCAAGGCCTAGTTTTGCTGGAAGCATCATGTCAGATTAACAAATCATAAAGGCGTCAAATCAAATTTAGAAAGTTGCATGATTTTTCTAGGTGCAGTTTTACATTGGCTTGTACCCAATAAAGTACCCAAGCCACTCACAAAATGTTAATAGGTACTAGGAAAATACTCGTAGTTAAAGAAAACACTAAACAGAACTTTTCACAGGTTTGTTTGCTAGGATTTTGCTGCAGTAGCCCTGTGTTACTGTTTGATTGTAACACCGGCTAAAAATAAAAGGAATGATTCTGGCGTTCTGCTACTTTACCATAACCTTCTGGGTAGGGAATGTTTCGAGAAGACATTGTGTCCACTCTAAAACTCATCCAGCTGTTTTTGTCATACCACAAAGACAAGTAGAAGGGACTCAGATTCAGCTGCCATCTGAAGTCATAGTATGTCCATGCTATCAATCCTCCCATGCGTGATGGTGTCATTACATTACATGCTGCACGTTTCTGATGTCAATCTTTTTCTTTTTTCACGTTTTTCCTCCTTGATCAGGAGGCGAGAATGTATGAGTTTGAGCATCCGGAGAAGACTAAAACTTTGTTTAAGAATTTGTTTCATTTTTTCTACTTTAATGTCACCTGTTTTAAGGCCCTGTAATTATCTGAAACAACAAACTTTGAGATGTGCACCAACACTACAAACCGTCTGATTCTTGATGCACAATTTTGTGGCAACCACATCTAAATGTGTCTTTCTTGGAATGAAGTTGAAAGCTATTACATTCACATTAACTGCCCCCTAGCCCTGGTAAAGGTATACGGTTAAAAGCACATACTGTATGGAGTGAGACGTTTAGATACAGCTTCTTAGTATTTGGTAGAACTGTTGACTTGGGCCAAATATTTTTAATATCCTTCCACAGTCTTCTCACCATAATTTGCTGGAATTTTGGCCCATTTCTCCTGACAGAACTGGTGTAACTGGGTCAGCTTTGTAGGCTACCTAGTTCGCAAACAACTTTTTGGCTTTGTGTTTCAACTGAATTAACAATCAGCATTTATTGGTTATCTTGCAAGATGTGAAAGGTACTGTCTTAATCATTACACATGCAAATTCTATAGAATTGACATCAAGGAGTTTTGATTCACTTTATTACATAGCACCAATTTACAACACGTCTCAAATTTAAAAATCAACTATACAAATAAAATAAATAGCAGCTTAAGGCAACTTCTTAAGCCAATTTGTGAAGGTGTTCTTCCATTTAATGGAGTTTAAACGGAAATTCAGAATGAAAGACCGCCTCCACCTTCCAATGACTCTTCTTTGCATCTCCCGGCCTTCCAATCAGCATCCTGTCCGTCTGATCTTTCATCCAATCACCTTTCGACGTCTTGTTTTTAAAGGACCTTCAGCTGTGTCTTCAGTCAAGTCAAGTTGAGTCAAGTTAATTTATATAGCGCTTTTCAGCAACAAGGCGCTGTACATAAGGATAAACATTACAATGATACAGAAAATCAAACAACAGAGGCAATAAAAAAAAAAGAGAATAGAATGATGGATAAGAAAACGAAAGGAAAATTGGACTGAAAACTTAACTAATAATGTTTAGATAACACATTCAAAGGCCACTCTAAACAAATAAGTTTTTATTCTTGATTTAAAGCAATTTAAGGTTTTGGTGCTTTTACAGTTTTCTGGGAGTTTATTCCAGATTATTGGAGCATAAGAACTAAAAGCTGCTTCTCCATGTTTGTTTCTGGTTCTGGGTATGCAGAGTAGATTTGAGCCAGAAGACCTGAGAGGTCTGGGTGGTTGATTCACTGACAAGAAGTCTGTAATGTATTTTGGTGCTAAGCCATTCAGTGATTTATAGACTAACAGAAGTATTTCTGTGGCGACTGTGGCGACTGTAGGAAGAGTAGTCGTCTTACAATCAGAAGGTTGTGCGTTCGATTCCAGCTTCCTCCTGCCATATGTCAATGTGCAAGGCACTTAACCTCAAGTGGCCTACCGATCTGCGTATTGGTGTATGAATGTGCGATTGAGTGAATGTGGCTCTAGTGTAAAGCGCTTTGAGTGGTCTGTATGAATGGAAAAGTGCTATATAAGGTCAGTCCATTTGAAGTCTATTCTCTGAGCTACAGGGAGCCAGTGTAGGGACTTTAGAACCGGTGTGATGTGCTCCACTTTCTTAGTTCTAGTGAGGACGCGGGCAGCAGCGTTCTGGATGAACTGCAGCTGTCTGATCGACTTTTTAGGCAGACCTATGAAGACACCGTTGCAGTAATCAATTCTACTAAAGATGAATGCATGAATTAGTTTTTCAAGGTCCCGCTGAGACATTAGTGCTTTAATCCTAGAGATGTTCTTTAGGTGATAGAAGGCCGACCTTGTTACTGTCTTTATGCGCCTCTGTAGATTCAGGTCTGAGTCCATCATTACACCCAGATTTCGAGCCTGACTGGTGGTTTCTAGCTGTATTAACTGAAGCTGTGTGCTAACTTCTAAACGCTCTTCCTTTGGTCCAAAAATTATTACTTCAGTCTTGTTGTGATTCAGCTGAAGAAAATTTTGGCACATCCAAGCATTGATTTCTTCTAAGCATTTACCCAGCGTTTGAATGGGTTTATAGTCACCTGGTGACATCGTAATGTATAGCTGTGTGTCGTCTGCATAGTTATGATAACTTACGTTGTTGTTTATTAAAATCTGAGTTAGGGGGAGCATGTAGATATTGAATAGGAGGAGCCCTAAGATGGACCCTTGGGAAACGCCACATGTGATTTTTGTGGTCTCTGATGTAAAGTTACCTACTGACACAAAGAAGTCCCTGTCCTTCAAGTAGGATTTAAACCAATTGAGTGCTGTACCAGAAAGGCCGACCCAGTTTTCCAGGCGCTCTAATAAAATGGAGTGATGAACAGTGTCGAATACTGCACTAAGGTCCAATAATACCAGCACCGTGGTTCTTCCACAGTCTGCATTTATACGGATGTCATTGAACACCTTGACAAGAGCACTCTCTGTACTGTGGTGACCAAGGAAGCCTGACTGGAAGACATTGTTGTGACAATGAATCTGAAAATATTATTTAATATTTTAATATTTTATCAAATAATATTTCGGTCTGTTAAGGGTTGTCCTGTGAATACCAGCCAGTAAGGCTGTGGTTTTAGGACAAAATCAAAAGGGTGAGCCAAGCTCTGCCATTATTGAACAGCAAACTAATGGGCTATGTACAATATAAACAAGCTGATTAAAGATGGTTGAAACTATGAACAAAAGAGTGATGCAACATTACCATGCAATGTAATTTATGTTTGAGAACCAAGGATTATCTTGAAGAATCTGGAAACGAAGTTAAGTTAGTCTTGGAACCAACTTAGGCAATAATCAGCAAACGTTTAGACAACCATTCACAATGCAAGATCAGGTAAAATATTATTTTAATAAAATAATGTTTTAAAGAATGATCTGCTGAATAAAACCAACCCTCTGAATGACTAATTCTCAATGGTGTCTGATTAGCTGCCTTTATTTATTAAAATAATATTTAAAGAAATATTATTAAGGAAATATTTTGGAAAAGAGCCAAATCTTTCTGGAGAGATGGGGCTTAATGGTGTTTACTTAGTTATCAAGTTTAGTAAAATAATGTTTAGGGAACTATTATTTACTGGATTGAAAACTAACAACATTTCTGGGTAAATATTCCTTAGCAGGCAAGCACGTGTTATTAGCTTTTAGCAGTTAAAGCTAGCAAAAGAAGCTGATAGATTAGCACCAGAATCAAACACACACCTTTAAAATACCGTTAATAAAAGGGTTAAAATGCATAAGCGCGGACGGCGCATTATGATCAATCTTCACCCTTCAAGTAAAGTTTGTCTTAACTTTAAAAACACACAAACACAGAACACAAAACTGAGCACGTGTTGAGCAGATAGCCTGCTAGCACTAAGATAGCAGAGTTTAACAAACAAAACAAAACTTCATAAAATGAAAAACGTTTAGATTATTTCATTCTAAATCACTTCTATCTCTCTGCCCAAACCCTGACATCGTATGAACCGTGCTGAGGAGGAGTTGTCCGGGCGACAACGACGTTTGAAGAAAGCTGTGGGGGGTGGCTCATTCTGTCGGGCCGACCACAACTGCACAGTTACTGTAACCACGGTGAAGCGGTGCCGTTGTCCTTCCTTCAGACTGGGAAAACCGCTCCACTCGGCTTCATAGAGACAGGGTCTCTGCAGGGAACTCTGGGAACAGTTTGCGGTCTTTAGATCTCAGAGAGAAAAGTCAATCCACACTTATACCTTAATTTACCCCTTTTTATGAATGAAAACCGGGTACACAAACGTCGTACTTAACTTGTGCATATGATCGCATGATCTTATGACACCCTTGGATCCAGTTTGAAGAGTTTATGTCTGTTTGCCAGCAAAGAGACATTAGCGCGCTGTGCCTCTCTTGTCCCGATCGTCACCGTCGTGGAAGAGGTCGGACCATTGGGAAGGTGGGGTTTTATACGGGCAGTGGCATCATGGGAAGTCCGCTTTTACCCTCCTTCCCCTTCTCAAGTTGTGCTGGAAGTCGGTTAAATGCAATTTATTTTGAAAGTTCCAGAAAAGGGACGCGTTTATCATTTGTGTTAAATCAGATGTTATTACGGGCAAAGCTTTCTTAAGGAAAGCTGTGGGTAAAACATCGAGACAGCAGGAAGAAGAGCTTAGTTGGTGTACGATTTCTTTTACGTTTTTGTAGTTTATTTGGTGAAATTGGGAAATTTTGTCAAAATCAGTTCTAGTTGGAGACAACATTGGTACTGGATTTGATGTGGATGTGCTGACTGCCCCTCT
The DNA here is from genome assembly GCA_036173005.1 of Crenichthys baileyi. Classification (NCBI taxonomy): domain Eukaryota; kingdom Metazoa; phylum Chordata; class Actinopteri; order Cyprinodontiformes; family Goodeidae; genus Crenichthys; species Crenichthys baileyi. The sequence continues at coordinate 173,915 of JAHHUM010001527.1, read as the reverse complement.
GATCTTTTGGGTTTTTCAGTGAAGAAGTTAGCAAATTAATTGCAGGCCCTAGTAGAGTGGAGTTCAGATGCTACAGTTACAGAAGGGTTTGTTAACCTGTCGACCGTGGCAAATAATGCACGAGCATTGTTAATGTTTTTGCTGATGATCTCAGAAAAGAAAGATTCTCTTGCATTTTTCAGTTGTAGGTTATATCTGTATAGTCTCTCTTTATAGATAATATAGTGAACCTGGAGTCCAGTCTTTCGCCACCTGCGTTCAGCTTTTCGACATTCCTTTTTTTCACTTCTGATTGGTAGAGCACTTCTCCACGGAGACATTTTCTTCCCAGAAACGACTTTCACTTTAATTGGAGCAATTGAATCAATGATGTCCAAGATTTTAGAATGAAAGTTGTCTACCAGCTCATCTACAGTGTTACAGGGCAAAGTGGAGGTAGAAGAGTAAATCTGATTAAAGGTTTCAGCAGCACTGTCCTTAAAGATGTGTTTTCTTATAATGTCTCTTTGGCAAACTGAGTCATTGGAGATGATGCTTTCAAAAATAAAAGAAAAGTGGTCAGATAGGGCAACAGCCCTTAGTGATGATCAAGTCCAAAATATGTCCCTGTTTGTGCGTTTGCTGTTTGACATGTTGAGTCAAACCAAAATTTCTAAGAGTGACACATAGATCTATTGCACTTCTGTCTTCAGGATTGTCCATGTGAATGTTGAAGTCTTGGACAATAATTAAACAGTCATAATCAACACATATCACAGATAAAAGCTCATTAAAATCACTGAAAAAGTTTGTTTTGGACTTAGGAGGCTTGTAAATATTCACGAACATCGTTCAGACCGGGCTCTTTACCTGGAGAGCCAAATATTCAAAAGAGTCAAATTTGCCAAGAAATACTTTTTTACACTTTAATAAATCTTTAAACAAAGTGGCCACCCCTCCACCTTTTCTTTGCTGTCTGCTCTCACAAAGAAAATTGTATTTCGGAGGCATCCCATCAGAATGGGAGCTTCATTAAATTCATGTAACCATGTTTGTGTTAAAAACATAACATCAAGATTGTGGTCAGTAATGAAGTCATTGATTAAAAATGATTTTCCTGACAGAGATCTAATGTTCAATAAAAAAAAGTTTATATGACTTAGTTGCTGACAATGACTCTGTGTCTGGTTGTACCTGACAGTTTATGGCTTTTTTGATTGTTTATTACTGTCTCTTATCCTTTTGGCTTTGTTCTTTCGGTCATGTATAAGCACAGAGATTTTATTACTATCTCCTATTAGGGGCCTGAGTTTTTCCTGGACATGCTCATTTCTGATAGAGTTACCACTGGGGCCCATACTGTATCACAGAGAAGTGATTTGAAGGTCCTGATTAGGAGGAGGTAGATTAGGTGGTGGGGCTCTGCGGCATTTGGAAGATATTGGTTAAGTAGCAGGGCCTCGGCCACGGGGGGTGTTGAATGGAGAAGATGTCAGAGCCGTTTGGGTCCCGATCTTAAGAGCTCCTTTAACAGTGTCACATTGTCACATTATGTTACTGTAATCAAAGCTGAATTTAATTTCAGGCTTTTGGCACACCATTATCAGGAGGTACTTTAAGCCTTTATAACATGCCTGTAATTTGAATATGCCTTAATAAAAGGGCGGCATAACAATAACCATGTTTGTAAGGCACACTTTAGTGCCAACCTAGGCAAGTGCTGGTTTTCAGTATCTTGCTAGCGCAAGGTTAAAAATATATGGTTTAAAAACTGACAGAAGGTCCTGTTACTTCAGCTTGTATTGAGTTAAAACTTTTCATTTTAAAATACTACAATGACCAGAATCAGACAGTCACATGAAAGCAACTTTAGGCATTTAGAAATGATGAAAACAACTTGCCATAGTTCAACAGAACAAAGAGAGGGGATCTGAGTGACTTTGAATGTGGCACAGTTGTTGGTTCCAGATGTAGTGGTTTAAGTATTTCAGAAATCTTGGGCCTAATGAGGCCAGATTTAAGCTGCAACATTTGTATTGTAAGGTCAGCATTTGGCGTCACAAAAACTACACAATAGATTCCAGTCTACCTTGAATTAAACCTTCAGGCTGGTAGTTGTGTAGCGGTGTGGTATTTTTTGGCAGACTTTGGTCCCCTTGAAAATAATTTCAATGCCACAGCCTACCTGAGCATTGTTGCTGGCCATGTCTTCTGATGGCTACTTCCAGGAGGATAATGGACCATGTTACAAAGCTCAGATCATCTCAATCTGGTTTCTTAAACATCACAATGAGTTCACCATACTCCAGTGCTCTTCATAGTCCCCAGATCTCAATCTAATAGAGCACCTTTAGAAAGTGGTGAAACAGGAGATTTTTATCACGGATAATGTGCATCTCACAAACCTGCAGTAACTGTGTGAGGCGGTCAGATTAATAAGGACCAAAACCTCTAAGGAATGTTTCAGATACCTTGTTGAATCTATGCAACAAATAATTAAGTAAGCTCTGAATATAAATGAGGGTGCAACCAAGTAATAGCATGATGTACCTAATAAAGTGTCCATTGAGTTTATGTTTTAAATAAATCCATAAATTCAATGAATAACATTATTACCATTAAACTTTGGTATTTTTACTCAATGCTACCTTGAAAACTTTTTTTTTTATACCCAAACAATAATATTTCTGATAAAAAAGGCTAATGTGAAAATTGTATTGATTTATTTGTCTACTTTATGTCTTCAAAACAATAAGAAAATCTAAGGAAGACTGAAATAAAAACATTTGTTATAAGACCTCATATTTAATTCTACAACTTGCAATCATCATTCTTTGAAATCCTTTCAGAGTTCTAGCCTTTATGCACCAATGCTAAATACTAAAATATTTTATACTGGAAAATAGTTTATTATCATAATAAAGGACAGACATTACTTTTATATGGAGGGTTTTGCACTGTCTGACCTTATCAGCCACAGCAATAAAGTAAAAGCTCGATGATAAGTTGCTTTTCATCTTTTTAACCACCTTTTTCAGTCAAGTTCAAGGCAAATAATATAGGCGAATAAGCTGAGCAGCAACTTCTCCCCAATGTATGATGTTACAGAAGCTTACGATAAAGTCTTTGGAAAAACCTGAAATGTCCATTCAATCCATTCACGTCCAAATCTGAATAAAATGTGCATTTTAAATGACTGTCCATTGACTTTGATTTTTTCTAGATTTCAACCCAGAAATTCATCTGTATTTCTTATCTTTATAACCACAAACTGTAATGTAGTTTATCGGGGTTTCATGCGATTGACCGATACAATGTTGTGCATTATTGTGATTTTTCTACAAAGGGGGAGCTGGTGCCTATCTCCAGCTGTCATTGAACAAGAAGGTACTAGACAGGCCGCCAGTCCATTACAGGGCAACACAGAGGCACACAGGTTAATCAACAATGCACACACACACAGACTTATGTCATGTTTTTGAACTTCAGGACGAAGCCAAAATACTTCAGGAGTGCCACGCATGCACAAGGAGCACATGCAAACTCCATTCAGATAGACCCCTAGCGGGCATTCAAACCCAGGACTCTCTTGCTGCTATGCAACGGTGTTAACAACTGCTACTACTTATTGCAGTTGCAAGATCTCACTCTAAGATTTGCTGCAGTTCTTTAAGAGTGAGTTTTGATTTTCTTTTTTAAATCTTTCTACCATCTTTCTCGCTCTGTGTTGTTACTAGATAAATGGTGATCCTTTCCAGCTATGTTTTTGTCAAATATCAAATAGCTTTTAAAATTTAATTATTGCCCTCACTTTAGAGGTGGTTGAGTTTAGGTAATTAGTTTTAATCCTGTCCCATCATATTTTGACCCCAGAAAGACACAAGGTAATATATTTCAAACTAAATGTTTAAAGCATCCTGGTTAACCAAAAGGGTAGAGTAGGATTTAAGAAATAGCCCTACTTACATTTATGCATGTAAAATGATGCATGGTTTCTTAAACTGTTTTACAAATACGAATCTGCAGTGTGATGTCCATCGTATTTAGCCCCCTATACTCTGAAAAAGATTCAGTCGGAATCTACTATTTATAGAGTGGCAAGGAGAAAGCTTTTGTTAAAAGAAAACTATAAAAAGCCCTATTAGTCTGCCACCGTCCGTGTAAGTTACAGAGTGGAAGCAGGTGCTCTGGTCAGATGTGAACAAATGTTACTTTTTGGGTGAAAATGTAAAAATTATACATGTGGTAAAAAGCTAACACTGCACATCACCCATAACACAATCCCCAGGGTAAAACATTGTGGTAGCAGCATTATGCTGTGTGGACCAAGGCTTGAACAATGTTCAGAGTTGCAGGCAATCTAATCTGACTGAGCCTGAGCAGTTTTGCAGTGAAGACTGATTTCTAGGGGAGGTGGGGTGGATATATATATCTTGCTCCCTGACCTATGTTCTGTGTTCTTTTGTCTTCATGATGCTGTTTGTTGACTTATGTTCTCTAACAAGCCTCAGAAGCCTTTGCAGAACAGCTGGACTTATATTAAATTACACACAGATGAAACCTATTTACAAGTGAATTTTTGGGTATCCCAGAAAAGATAAATAGATGTACATGCCATACCTTTGAGATTTTTATTGTTAGAACCTTTGCAAAACATTGTATTATTTTACTGGCCCTTTATATTTATGTGCTACTTAGTGTTGGTCTATCACATAAAATCCCAGTAAAATACATTAAAGTTTGTGGTTAAAAATTTACAAAATGTGAAAAAGTTTAAGATGGGAATACTATTGCAAAGGGTGGTACGTTCTTGTCAGTTCCAGTGAATATTTCCTGGTTGACATTCACATTCCATGATGGTCCTTGGGTAGGGATGAGCTGCTTATTCTCAGAGCTCGACAGCATAACGCCCGGAGCCATTCGGTATGCAAACAAACTGTTGACATGGCCGCTCGACAAGGTGCCATTGGGAATTCCCCTTCAGCAAGAGGAGCGAGAGCAGCTATGATAGCAGCTTCGCCTGTACCTTTAAAAATAAACCCAAGCAGATAGACACCACAAAAAAAAATGATTTCCCTGCAGGCCTGTCAAAGGGCAACGACTCTGAATTTAAATAAAATAAAAAAGCAAAAAGACCTGTTGTTTGTGTGTTGACAGCTCTTTAACAGATATCCAAGGAAGGAGTGGATAACAAAATAATGCTTGCTTGACATACCGTTGTCTGTCTGTCATTGATAAAAGTTGCGAGCACAGATGTTGAAATGTGAAGCTGGGATGTTTGTTTCCTCCTATCGGGATAACTGTCTGATCAGGATTTGCTGCTTGGAATCACAGAAAAAAAGAAAAAAAAAACAAATCCAAGGGAGCTTTCAGTTGTTTGTGAATTACAGCAGCGCCACTTCCAGAGACGCAACAGATCATACGCTAATCCCCATGCGCCGTCTATGCAAATCGCATGTCGCCGGGTTGATAGCCATTATCCTGCTCGGCTCTGGCTGGACATGAAGCTGTCTTGTTGTTTACATCAACTCTGACTCAGAGGACTATCGGCTTTATGCAGCAGTGCTGCGTGGGAGTGAAGGAGATACAGTAACAAAGCTATGCGAGTAAACCGGGCCTCAATCAGACGAACTGTATGTTCGTCTTCAGTGATTCAGACGTTTATATTGCACCATTGCAGTCATCAAAGCTCAGAAATTACTTTCGACCTCGTCTGCTAAAGACTCAACAAGTTGGACTATTGAACAGACTCCATCCTCCCGATGTTGTCAGTTCAAATATGTACATATGAGCTGCTGAGGTTTGAAAGGAACACATCAACAAACAACACTCGACAAGTTTTATTCTCAGCCCGCAGGGATATGGAAAAGACTTTTAAAAGAGAAATGAAATGGATCAAATGCAGATGTTCATTTCCTCTGAGGCGTCACGGCTCAGAACTTTCTTCTCTCATGTCAAACACAATTTATTTCCACTTTGATGTGATTCACTCTCAGGAATGCAAGCTGGTCGTCTTTTAGCTGTACAGTACTATTTTCATGCACGCGTTTTGATTTAGCACTAATAATGTTTTCACATATAAAACTGTTAAAACACACCATTTTACTTTTGATAAGAGTTTCTACCTAAATATATTACCCTCAGTCATAATACATTAGCTGTCTGATTTTATTTAAATCATAAAAAGCAGCAACTATTACATTATTGCTTCCTAAATGATATGAGGATTTTAAAACAGGAATATTGTTGTCTATGACATATATAGTATTTATTGTTCTTTTGATTTTGATACAAACATAGACACATATGTGCGAGAGAACACAGGTGAGAGTCTTGACGGTCACACTATTTAAATCGGTCACCGGTTGATTAGTGATCAGCTTCTTTTAGCTAAATATATTAAAAAAATCAAGGTTTAAATTATACTTCTGTCAGAAGTAGTGGAATAAATTTAAAGTCAGTGTCATCTAAAACATTGGGTAATTTTACAAGATTTATTTTTTATTTTTTAACAGACAGTACACATGCTGAAGCAGAATATGGAATATTCACCCACTGAATTTGGACGTTTATAAGTTATCTTGTTTATGGTGCAGAGTATCATCTTCCCTTCCTGTTCTGCTGCTTATAGACAAACACTGACTCCAACAAGTTAATATAAGCAAGCCATGACATTAATTCAAAAAATATACTTATCTTGAATTCCCATAGTAGAAAGCAATAATTTAATTACTGCTAGTAAAAATACCTTTATTACTAATTAAAGATGTCAAGAGATCTAGAATTACAATTGTATTGGTAAGACATATTTTAAATGTATCCCAAAATCACTGATTTGTCCTAGAAAAAATTAAGTTTGGGACAACTGAAATATTTATTGTGGTGTTGTGATTATGAATATGAATATATTATTTAATATTCAATATTAATATTTTAATATTTATTAAATAATATTTCAGTCTGTTAAGGGTTGTCCTGTGAATACCAGCCCAATAAGGCGGTGGTATTAGGACAAAATTGAAAGGGATGAGCCAAGCTCTGACATTATTGAACAGCAAAACTCTGCACACACATGGAATGAATTCACACAATTTCTTAAAATACAAGAATTTCTTAACAAAAATAAGTCAAGTCAAAGTCAAACATATTTCAATCAACAAACTCTTTACTATGCTAAAACAATCCAACTAAACTACCAACCAGAATTAAATAATGGGGAAGACTAATGGGTTATGTACAATATAAACAAGATGATCAAAGATGGTTGAAAACCATGACCAAAAGAGTGATGCAATATTACTATGCAATATTTATGTTTGAGAACCAAGGATTATCTTGAAGAATCTGGAATTGAAGTTAAGTTAATCTTGGAACTAATTTAGGCAATAATTGGTATACCTTTAAACAACCATTCACAATGCAAAATCAGATAATATTTTAAAGAATGATTTGCTGAATAAAACCAACCTTCTGGATGACCAATTCGCAGCGGTGTTTAATTAGCTGCCTTTATTTATTAAAATAATATTTAAAGATATATGAAGGAAATAGTAAAATAATATATAAGGAAATATTATTTTGAATAAGAACCAAATCTTTCTGGAGAAATTGGGCTTAATGGTGTTTACATAGTTATCAGGCTTAGTAACATAATATTTAGGGAAATATTATTTCCTAGATTGAAAACTAACAACCTTTTTTTGGGTAAATGATCTTTAGTAGGCAAGCACGTGTTCTTAGCTGTTAGCGGTTGGAGCTAACAAAAGAAGCTAATAACTTATCATCAGAATCAAACACATACCTTTAAAATACCATTAATAAAAGGGTTAAAATGCATAAGCGCGGACAGAGTGTTATGGCCGATTTTCTGTGTTTAAAATCACCCTTTAAATGAAGTTTGTCTCAACTTTTTAAAAAAACCACAAACACAGAACACATAAACTGAGCACATGTGCTGAGCTGATAATCTGCTAGCACTAAGATAGCTGAGTTTTCAACACAAACAAAACGTCATAAAACGAAAAATGTTTAGATTATTTCTCTCTAAACTACTTCTCTCTGCCCAAAACACAACCTCTTACCTGAACCGTGGTGAGGAAAAGTTGTCCGGGGTGACGAAGTTGAAGAAAGCATCCACAGTGAACAAAGGGTTAACTTGCAGCTAACCTCCGTAGCTGTGGGGTGGGGCGGCTCGTTCTGTCGGCCGGCCAAACTGCACGTTACTGCTGTAACCACGGTGATGCAGTCCCGTTGTCCTTCCTTCAGACCGGGAAAACTGCTCCACTCGGTGTCGTAGAGTCAAGGTCTCTGCTGGGAACACAATTTGCTTCTGTAGACCTCAGAGAGAAAGTCGAGCCACGCTTGTACCTTAATTACCCCCGTTCATGAATTCAAACCGGATACACAAACAGCAATTCATTCCTACTTAACTTAGTGCATATGATCGTGTGATCGTATGACACTCTTGGATCCAGTTTGAAGAGTTTATGTCTATTTGCCTGCAAAGAGACATTAGCACGCTATGTCCCTCCATCCAGTTCCATTGGGGACCTGCGTGGAAGAGGTCAGTTTGTTGCAAGAGCGGACAGTGATGTCACGGGAAGTCCGCTGTTACCCCGTTTCTGGCTGTGCTGGAAGTAGCTTAATGCAATTTATTTTTAAAGTTCCAGAAAAGTTCTTACTGGTTTTTCATTTTGTACCCATGGCTGGGGTCCCAACAGTAGATAGTAAGAATGCTGTTCTAGAAACTTTGATTGTCTTTTAGTAGGAAGAATTGACTTATGGACATATTTTTTGGCTATTGACTATTGGCTATTAAATGTTAAAAAGATTGCCATTAAATCAATTGTCTCATCTCCCTGTGGAAACTTTTTGGTATTTTAACAAAACTGACTTTAAATTGAGGAATGTTATTATGGAAATGGTTTATAGGTTCAAAAATGAACTTTTTAATGTCAAACTATACAAATAGAGACAAAAAAGACAATCCGATGGGTATATAAGTTGCATAGCATCTAAGTAAATAAAATAGAAAGCAAATGAGCAGCATCTTCTTAACATGGATGGACATGAGCATTCAGTGGCTAGGCACTCTCTGTGTTATGTAATTATGTTTGGATTTTTTTTGTATATTGCTTTTCTGGCCAGTGGTAATGTATCTCCTGCCTGATGGGAGGAGACTGAATTAGTGATGGAGTGGATGAGACGATTTAAAGGACTCATACATATAGGAACATGAGTTTTGTGATGAACCACCTTTTTTTGCTTGCTTGAACTATTATGCGTCAGAGTTTTATTTTCTGTTTGCTAGTGATGAAGTTGCTAGTGAGAATGGATCCTATAAGTAACAGGTAGGTAAACCATGATTCAAATCTTTTGAAAGCAACCCTTGTGAAAAAGGAAAACCTATACCAGGGGTCTCCAACTCCTGTCCTTGAGATCTACTGGTGAGCAACTTTAGAGCACAACACCTCTCCAAGACATCTGAATATATTCATTGGAATCTTTAGTATTATTTTTACCTTCAAAAGACTGAGAACTCTGGGAAGTTAAATTTGGACATGTTTGTAATGTTTCCATTAAAAATGTGATGAGATTGGGAGCATATGCCTTGTTTAATAAATGTTTCAAACAAAGTAATAAAGTGTTGATATAAGTCCTTTCTAACTTGCATTTTGTGACAAACCATTTATAGTCTTTGCACCTGCAAACTGGAATTTGGGAGAACATTTATCCAAAAGAGTGGGAACTGTTGTAATGAACTAACAGAATCCTTTATCTGTCATTCAGTTCAGCCCATATTTGACATGAGAATCAGACAATAATAAATTAATATACCACTACAAGTAATAATAATGTATTACCAGGGTCACATTGTTCAATCTAATTCAATTGATCCACCTGACTCTGCTGCTTACCTCGCTGCTTTAAATAAAAGCCAACTAGTTGCTTAGGAGTAACACCAGAAAAAAACTTCTCAGTCCTATTATCACAAACATAAATACCCCTGTGTTAGGCATGGTGGAGGAGCTATTATGCTGTTGACCTATTTCAACCTGGAAAGACTCACAAATGATAGAAACACAGAGATGGCAACTAGAGGAGTTTATTAGCTGATGTTTGATTTCTTTTGGCGCTTGGACCCCGGTGGAAGACATGGATGCTGATAATGACATGAGCTTGAATAAACATCTTAGGGTTAGAATTAGAGAAGTCTTCCCCCCGGGATCCTGATACTGGTGGTGGAGTGGAGGCCTGAGGAGATAAGGGAGTCGTTAGGAGCTTGAAGCCTGATGGTGGAGATGGGGTGGAGGAGGGTCGAAGCTCAGCTGAGGAGCAGGAGATTCTGCATATGAAGGTCTTTTAAAGCAAAGCCTGGAGGGATGATTGTCTGAAGAGGAATGTGGATCAGGAGCTCATTGGTTGTAGAGGAGAACGTGGTGGAGTAATTAGCCGGAAGTGGAGGTGAGTCTTCCAAGTAAAATTTTCGGCAAAACTCCATTTCTCCTTCCTAAGGCCAATGCATTGTAAAGTCTTTCATCAACAGAACATTAGGAAAAAAATCTGGCAGCTTTCCTTTTACAAAAAAATAAAAATTAGTCATCGCTAATGAAACATTCAACTGAAAAACGGGCAGAATATAAAGGATTAACCACACATTGCTACATGGTTGCTTAAGTGTGCACAATCTAAATTTAATATTTTGTTCAACTACCCTTTGATTCAGTTTTAGTGTTCATTTAATACCTGCCGTGGATTATAGAAAATCTGATCAACTGGAAATAAAATTCAGCAATTTTAGTAGGAATTTCCTGACATTTGCTTAGTTCCGTCAAAACAATCTCCATTCTGCTCCATATAAAATTTCCCAAAACCTTTGTGGGAGACCATCTTACAGTCTGATGAGCATTATATCATTATACGTGTAACTTTACTGTTGTCCCTGAAGGGAATTCTCCCAAGCAGCCAGGTGAAAAACATAAAAAGCACAATCACTCTACAACACTGGCAGAAACAGTCAAGAAAACTCAGTACAAATATCAATTAAAAACAATTAAACTAAAATGACAAAGCAATCACACCCAATTGCACTTCAAATTTATCAGAATAATGGTCTAAGTAATAAAAATGTTTTTGCATCTGCTGGTCCTTGATGGTCTCTTTCTAGATGGTAACGAGCTTAAATTCAGCATGACATGGGTAATAAAGGGAGTGTATAATGTTGTTTGCGTGTTGTGTGACGCTCTTTAAAAATGTTTCTGTTAGTTCAGGTAATTTAGTACCCATAATTTTGCTGGCAACTATTTGTTTCATCTCCTACTGATAGGGTTCTGAATCAAGCGATAAAAGCAAATGTAAGGACAGATTCTATAAGCGAGGTGTAAAAAATGGTCATCAACTTTTCACCCTTTTTATTTGTTTTTTTGTGGACCTTATCAGAAATTTCACTGAATGTCAGCTTCTTGTAAATGACAACACCCAGGTACTTGTGCTACATTCAATTTGTCAGAAATTCTGACTTCCAAGTAAGAAATTTCACCTGGAGAGCCCGCGAAAGTCAGAATTACAAGTCGGAAAGTGAGGGCAACACAACCATACACGACTTCCGCATTCAAGGTGGCTGTTACTCGCATCAATAGTAGTAAAACGTTCTTAATATTACTGTTTTTAGGAGTTCTTTATTATTTATGCAACATTGAGTCAGTCGTACATGTGATACCTTTCAGTGTTTATAAGACAAGATGTTGCAACGCTGTTTATATGCACAAAATACCGCGTAGAACAGTGTTATTGTCGTTGTTATTATTGTAAGACTGTTGTCACAGTTGATAGCAACATGAACTAAAACAAGCAGGAAAACTGAAACGCTACAACTTTAAGATGATGTAAACTTTGATTTCCCAGTTCTGACTTCCGAAGTTAATGAAATGCAGCATTATTACACTGGTTTCCCTTTAATGAGAACAAGAGGTTGTGATGAAATCAAAGTTTAACTTTTGGGACACCATTTTAAAGTGTATTCTTAGCACAAGCACACCACCAAAAAAGACCATACCCACTTCCAAACATGGTGATGGTACCATCATACAATTAGGATACTGTTCTTTAAATTAAAAAGGGGTTTTCTCAAGGTGGATGGAACTATGAACAGATCCAACTACCAGACACTTTGCACACAAAACTTTCAGGTGTCTACTAGAAACCTGAAAATCCAGATGATGCATCATGGTCTCATAGTTTTGTTTAGCAATAATGAGCTGTGGAAGTTTGAGGTCCAATTTACAAAGAAATATTTTAAGACCCAAATCTTACACATCACAGTTTTGATTATCTCTGAGTTTTTTATTATTTTTTAAAAATTCTTGCCATATTTAGTTAATTTATCTGTGTGCATTATTCCTATTGAGGTGTTTCCATATAGGTTAATCCCTTTGTGATTAGTTTCTTAGTGTTTCTTGTGTTCTGTTCTTTGTGTATTTGGATATATATTTCTCTGTTTAGTGTTAGCGTTTTCCCCTTGGTTAGACGTCTATGGCTACCTTCACACAGCAGGCAAATGAGACCCAAATCCGATTTTTCTCCACACATCCAACTTTTCCATTGCAGCCCAATTCCAATTTTCACCTCCAAGAAGTTTTCAAAGCGTATCCAATGGTTTTCCAAGTGTTTGCAGTCTAATTTTATCCCACATTTTTACGTCATTGCCACAGCCACAGCTCCAACTACACATCCACACAGACATCTCTATGGATGCAGCAGTCATTGCTCCACAAAAGGCCATTTTTAACCTGTTAAGCCCTAAGGGGTTTTAGACCAATTTCTGCCTGAAATTACGTACCTTAAATAAATCAAGTATAGCTCCACAATTACAAGGTTTACATGCAATGTTTTGGTACCTGTGTAAAGGTAAGACATAAATGAATATATTACCAGTGGAACCACTGTTGCAACTGTTACTATATCTGATTTATTCATGATTACACACAAAAAAATTTTCCATTTTTTGGCCCTCGCCTAAATTGTTTTCTAAATAAACATTGTAAAATACCATGAAAATCCTTTGGAAATTCTAGGAGAAACCCCAGGTTGTATTCATCAACATCCTGGCTATAACTGCAGCAAATTTGGACTTAATCAGTTAAAGCATTTATTTTCTATAAAGGTTTTAGTGGGACATGTGCCAGGCAGACATGGGATTTTGGCACAATTTAGCCAAATGTGGCAAAACTCAAACCCAAATGTGTTTTTCACCGCATAAAAGGAAATATGGTCAAATAAAAGTGCTTATTTCCATTGTAGGACTCCTTCTGCATATGACATAACCTTTGGTCATGACATTTACCCTGTGTATCATCAAAATGTACCATTGTGCAGAGGATAATATCAATATAATGAATAGAAAACAAGCTGAATTATATTGAATTATCTCCAGAGAGGTTTTATTGAAAACAATAATTTTCAATAGAAAATAATCTAAACAAATGTAAACAAAAAACAATTATGTATAAAAAACAGTGTAAACAAATGTTAAAAAAACAGACTGGCCTGCTTTTTTTTGTGGCAGATGCAACCTTGCGCTTCACGGGTCTTGAGGTGGACCATAGCTGACGAGCAGGTGGCTGATACATCTCATCTTCTTCTGCACCATTTTCACTGGGGAAACAGAAAGATATATGTTGAAGACTACCTTTGACTCTGTTTATCTAAATGGCAAGCTAAAAATGAAGTCGCATCTAACAATGACTTATAATAGGCCTATGAACCCAATGCTAACACTGTGATGTCACATTATGTTTCTTTTGTAAACACAATGGTTTGTAGAAGAGAAGGCCTCAACTGAAGCGGTGGGAGGCAGGGTTTTTGCTGTGCCAGATGGCCCTGCGTCCTCCTGGCTGTAAAAATATAGAAATAGATTAGTTCATAGCTAAGTTTTCTGTTTACAAGATGATAAATTATTTGCTACTGTACTCCAAAAATAGCCAAAAAACACAAAACAGCAATGTTGTAAAACAATAGTGTAATAGGTAAAGTGTAAATAATAAAACAGATTCATAACAAGCTTTCAACCAGTCACCATACCGGTCAGGTATGTATTTCTTTGTTGTGCTGGTGTGGGGGGGGGGACGCAGGGTCATTGCTAAGTTTTCTGGTTACAAAACTAAAATAAATATGCCATATCATCTCTTTTTGAAATAACAGCCATGTAATATAAAGACGCTGGAAATAAAAAGTAACAGTATTACTTACTCATGAATCGGGTCAATGAGAATAAGTTGCTCATCATCTTCCTCATCAAAATCTACGGTTGTGTATGAAGAATCCTCTATGTCAATATCACGCACCTGGTAATTTCCTCCAACGCTTTCAGAGCGGTCATCTGCCTCTTCTGCGCCATTATTATAAAAGAAATCCAACAAAAAAAACACTGCCGAAGCAAAACAACAAGCTGACTTTGTCTACAGCTGTGCGCAATGACGCTTGTGCGCAAAGCAGCTGAGACTGCCAATTTTATAACCTCTGTTGCGCATGGAAATTATGCCACAGGAAAACGTCGGGCAAACATGTGACATACCTCGTTCGAAAGGTGAGGGTCTCTAGTTTCCGTACAAACTGGTCAAGTGGGGGCAGACAATACTATGTCTGTGTATGGAAGCATTTTCCCGAAAGAAACACCACTTCCGGTAGGACCTTAAAACAACTTCCTGTGTTTTTAAAGCACTGTAAAACCGAAAGAATTTGTGAAAAACAAATTTGACGACTTGATTTATCAACATTAAAGCCTCATCTTCCGAGATATTTAGAAAAATAAAAACTTAACCGTGTTTCAACCACTTTTACGGCCGGAGAAAAGTGGGCGGGGCTTTAGCATACCGGCCCTGGAATTCTCGGGCTTAACAGGTTAATAGTTGTGCTCTCTGTTTATACCTTTCTTCGTCTTACAATGTGGTCCTAATGTTGTCGGCTCCCATTGCTCAGCAACATAAAAAATGCTACACAGAAACATAAATTTTTGTTTCCGTAAACAGTGTGCTACTGCATGACATCTACATTCTCCTTCTCCACATTTGGGTTGCTTTGGGGTGAAAAAACGTTCAGAATCAGAATCAGAATCAGCTTTATTGCCAAGTTTGTACATACAAACAAGGAATTTGACTCCGGTACACTTTGCTCTTTGGTTTTTGTTTTTGTATTACAGAATATACATAGTTACAATGTACAAATATACACATATATAAATAAGTAAAAAGGTGCATTTGCAACATCTGTATGCTGTTGTTTTGTACTCCATTGAATGTTCAACAGAGAAACAGCCTGGGGGAAGAAACTGTCTCTGTGGCGGCTGGTTTTAGTTAACAGCGCTCTGTAGCGTCGGCCCGAAGGCAGAACTCTAAACAGTTTATGTGCAGGGTGTGTGGGGTCTGCAGAGATTTTAACAGCTCTTTTCCTGACCCTAGACCTGTATAAGTCCTGGATGGAGGGAAGATCAGCCCTGATGATTCTCTCTGCAGTCCTGTTCAGACTTAAGTCTGATGGTGGTCGCAATTAAATAGTTGTATGAAAAACCACCCCCCAAAAAACTGGATTTAAGCAACAAATCCAAATTGAGCATCAATACCTGCTGTGTAAACATAGCCTTTGTGTCTTAGTTAAACTCCTTCTGTATTAATTAGTCTCTTTCCTTCAGTCTCCCTGCTTTCCTTCTCAGCTGCTCCACATTATACCTTGATTCACTCACCTGCATCCAATGTCATCTTTGGTCCTCCATCAGTATAGCTCTCTGATTCTCATTGTTCATTGTTAGGTCCTTCTATTGCACTGCCTGTTTCTCTGTTGCTCAGTTCCACTACCTGTTGTTTTCTCAGTTGTTCTGCCTATGTTCCAAGACCTGTTCCTCCTGCGATTCACTTGCAAGTTCTCATTTGTTTATTATTAAACAACTCTGTTTGATGATCTAATTACAAAAAATCTTGCATTACAAATTGGAAGTCACGTCTACTGATATTTTTTAAAATTAAATATTTGTGTTTTAATTTTTTTAAAACCATCACACTTAAAGCTTCAAAAAGTCACTAATTTAGAATATTTATTTATTTTAAGCCTTTAGCTTGTCAAATCCAGTTTTTTTATTTTGCAACAGTGTAATGGCACAGCAAGGTGTGCAAACAGCAAAACACACCTTGCCACCAGCATGACTGCAGTATCCTGTTTTACAGTAGTGTCAAAGCTCTACCCAGGCATAAACGAAACTGTTCTTGCGTGAAAAAAGGTTTCTCTGAGCCACACAGTAACCTCTGATACTGAGCAGGCACCGAATTGCTTCACTGAACGCCAACTCGTTCCTGAATTTACTGCAAGAGAAACAACTCAAATCAATTAGATACCAGGAAGAGGGAAAAAAAGACAGATTTTTACTTATGACATTCTTGTAATATCCTAACCTACTAATGAGATCATTTAATAAATAGCAACAAGCTTCTATACCAGGGAAGACTTGCCTATTGAATGTTACTTGAATAAAAAGCATTTAACTGGCAGTAGTTTATTAAACTGATGTGTAGAGGTTTCCGTCAGGAAAGGAACATTCTGGTGACAGAAATCAGAATTGAACAGTATTTATTTTTTGCTCTGTTGCATTCTGAATAAGTCCACCTCTTCTCTCATTCCCTGATTGTTTTAACTTTACAGATAATGGAATACTGATATCTGCAAACATGTTTGGTAAGCAGTTAAAGCAGGTAATGAGAAGGTATACAGTGCTGTGAAGTAGTATTTATCCCTTTCGTGTTTTTAGTGTTTTTCTCTTCTTTGTTGTTTTGTCATACATGAGTATGTCATACCTAAGATAAACTGAATAAATACAAAACACATTTTTCAAATTATGATTTCAGCTATTAAAGGAAATGAAAATTGCCTTTTCCCTATGGGAAAAAGCAATGTACCTCTAAACTTTATAACTGGTTGTTCCACCCTTGTCATTAAGTATTTTGGAGAACTGTCAATTGTTTGACCAACTCTTTGGACAATAGTTTTAATTAAGCCATACTGGGAGAGAACCAAGCATTAATGGTGTGTTCAGGATCACAATATCTCAATTGGATTTCAGTCCAGACTTTTACTGGGCCACTTCAAACCCTCATTTTGGTTTTCTGCTTTTAGCCAATCAGAGCTTGACTAGCTGGTTTGCTTTAGATTTTTCAGTGGTCCTTAGCTTAAGGTCATAAACTGGTGGCCTGACATTCTCCTTCAGGATTTTCTGGTAAAGAGCAAGATGTATGGATTAATCAATTATGATAAGTCACAGAAAAAAACTGCCCTGGACCATCACACTACCACCTCCATGTTTAACTGTTGGTATGATTTTCATTTTCTGACATGCTACGTTGGTTTCACACCAAATGTAATTGAATGCACACCTTCCAAAAAGTTTCTCTTTTGTGTTATCAGTACAGAATATTTTCCAAACAGCTTAGGGATCATTAACATGTTCTTGGTCAAATGTGCAATGGGCCTTTGTGTTCTTTTTGATCAACTGTGGGTTTATTTTTGGAACTCTGCCATATGTGTTTCTTTTTTCTCCAGTGTCTTTCTTATTGTTAAATCATGACCACTGTCTCTAACTGAGGCAAGTGAGGCCTGCAGTGCATTGGAGGTTGTTCTAGGTTTTTTTGTGACCTCCTGGATGAATTGTCGACGCGCTTTTGATGTAATTTTGGTAGGCTGTTCAAGACAAAAACAAAATCTAATAGGGGGAAAATGCTTTTTACAGCACATTAAAGTACAGCCTAACAGTACTCACTTTCAAGACTTTGCTATCACTGCAAGGTCATTTGCCACTGGGTTATCACCTCATAGCACCTCATAGCAGGAAACAAACTAAATCTCGCTATAATTTGCCTTGCTCCTCTACTACTGTGGAGTGCCTATGACCTTTTGGTATAGCTTAGTGACTTCAAAAGATGTGAGGATCAACCCAGTTATCAACTTAGATCTGCATTATACCTTTAGGACTTCACAAAAATTGGAAACTCCACTTTGGGACTATGTGTTGAAAATGAATAAATGCTACAAACCCCAGAGGTCTTCGTTATTGCCACGTTCAGAAGCTGTCAAGCCTTTGTCAGTCTTCAGAGTGAGACGTGTTATTAATCGTTGAAGGATCAGCTCTTCTACAGGAGCCATATCCTCCCACTGAATTATAATGATTGTGTAAAAAGGGGCAGATCGATCAAACTGACACCTCAATTATATGTTTGTGAGCAGATTGACTGTTATTACACCAGAGAAAAGAGACTTTACAACTTGATTGTCTTGTTCAATGTATAAGTCATCAGGCAGTTGTATCTAGAAATGAACATGTTTTCCATTATAGAGGACTTCTAGTTTGCTGTAAATGCAACTGATGTTCATTTCTTTGGAGATGAGTTATTGGCATATTCGCAAATCCGAGCTTTCCCAGTCCTCATTTCCACAGCTCAGCTCTGCAGCTCAGTGATCAATCACTGGCAGCTCTTCTCCTTCCTCTACCATTCGATGTTTATAGCATGTGTGAGTCAGCCCACATTTTGAGGAATTAGGAACTCATATTCTCTGGCCTGTCAACACACAGAAAATGTTTACTTTGCTTTTGCTTCAACACCTTGAGAAAGTAGTCAACTCTATTAGAGCAGATCACTAAATCCTGTGTCTGCAGTTTGGAAGTTTCTCTCTTGGACTTATAATTAGTCATGAGGAGAAATCTGCATTTGGCTGTTTATTATCTCAAATGCATGGCTTAAAAAACAGCACTGGATGTCTGGTTTAAGTGAAAAGTGATGAAAAATGATGCAAGGATTTGGATTGCTTGCCTTATTTCAGAGACCACTGGGGATTTCTCTGGGGAGGCTGATGAGAAGCTATGCTAAAATCTAATATAAAAACCCTCCAGTCTAACACCCATTTGCTCTGAAATTGCTGAATATGAATGAAATTCATTGTAAGATTGCATCTCCCTCAGCCACTTCCCACTTATATTCCTTCCAAATGGTCAGCATTTTTCCTTTAAGTATGTCAAATTTGAATAAGGACGTCATTCGTCCTTTCGTACTTTCTTTACAACGGCAACAGAAGGAGCTTTAATGCCTGGTTAGGCAGCAGAATTTCTTACCAAGAAAAGCATCATATCTTCTTGTTGGCATAGAAGGTTGTTTTTTGTGTGAGCCATACTAAGAGCAGTTATTAATCTCCTCTGTCAATGGTAATATAGTCTGTAATAATGAAGAAACAAACAAAAATGCTTAGTCTACTTATGTACCAGAAATGGGATCCATCTTATCCAATAACCATATTGGATCAAATACTGATGTCGTTTTTCAATGGGATATCATGCTGAGGCCATTGATCCATCCACTGATCTAGACCCTATGGTCACTGTGCTCTCGGAGGTCATATTTTGGCTGGTTTTATTCTGGAAGGTGGAAATGTATCAGGTAATCAAGCTAATAGTTTTTTTTTTTTTTTAGATTTTATAGGATCAGCTGCCTTTTATATTGTGTTTTAGACAGGAAGTGGGCTTAGAGAGAACTGACAAATACATACAATAAATCGTCTGATGGTTTCGAACCCCAGCTGCATCGAGAATTAATAGCACTCGTATATGGGGCACCCGTTTTAACCACACCATGCACCACCCCTATCAAATAAATGTCGATATTAGACAAAGGTAATCTGAGTTAATATAAAATGCAGTTTTTTAATGACAATTTTATCCTTTTAAGAGAAAAAGCTTTCCAAACCAACCTGGCCCTATCTTGTCTCTTGTCAAATTAAGAAATAATTGTGATTATTGCCTGAGCAAGTGAACACAGCATTTGAGTTAGGACCTGGTCAGCTGCTGTAATTAATTAATTATGCTCTCTAGCAAAAAAGCCTGAAGGAGAATGTGTGATCATCAGCTTGTGACCTTAAGCTCACCCTGTCAAGGTAAGGCAGCAGGACAATGATGTTAAGCACAATAGCAAGTCCGCCTCTGAATTGCTCAAATGAAAAAAAAACAAAATTTATATTTTGTTGTGGCCTAATCAAAGTCCAAACTAAAATCCAATTGAAATACCGTGGCAGGGCCTTAAACAGACTACTTATGCTTGAAAAGCCACCATTAGGGCAGAATTTAAGCAATTCTACAAAGAAGATTCATCCACATAGATGGAGCCGGGTGGGTTTGGATAACTTTTATTCCTTAAAATATATAACAGAATTTTAAAGCTGCCTTCTGTATTTACTTAAGTTTTGTCTGTCTGATTCTAAAATGTATTTGCAACATTTAAGTGTAACAAAAAAGTAAACACCAAAATCAATCTGTAAGGGTCAAGGCCTTTTTCACAGGACTGTAACTCTAACTGCAACTGTGTTGTTTAGAAAAAATATATAATAATGAAAACTCAAATAAACGTGTCATGTCAAGGAAATATGGTGGAAACATATCTACTATAGTGTTCACCTGAGTGGCAAGGTTAAGTATTTTGAGTTGTTTTAGACAGCAGACATTTAGGCCTGTGTGTGTAGCATTTAGCTTTACTCCACGGTGAGACCTTCTCCCAATCTTCTTCCTTTTTCTCCAGACTGATATCTGTGTGACCTCTATCTGCTACTGCTCAAAACTACACACAAACCCACTTAAATGAAAAATGCTTTTGAAGGTTTAAAAAGGTAAATGCTGTGCATGATAAAACTACAGCTTAAATGCTTTAGTAATGAATTAGCCCAGTGGAAGCTGTATTTTACAAATGAGAAGAAGCAGAGGAGCTTTAAAACTGGTATAAACATGGGAAAGGTAGGTAAAAACATGTCTTTTTTGGAAAGACATGTTTTTAAATTGAATCAAATGTGTCAGACAGTTAATTGACATAAAGGTACATTATGATACACCCTCTTGCAGTAAGGGATGTCACTCTTATTTTCTAATTCAAAAGCTTATGTTCCAATACAATTTAATCAGCTGATTACTTTATGTTTAAAGCTGGGAAGTATTATATTACTCAGCTTATTAGACACTATTTTTATTATTTAGATTAGGATTGACATCTAAGGGTTCTGACATAGCTAAAGCTATGAAGGCAGTGGTGCCCCCAGAGACACTGGGGGGTTAGGGGTTGGGGTTTGACACCTGTGACCATTACAAATCTCGGGTGGCACACGAAAATCCAAACTAATGCCTGACTTTGAAAAATGATGTGATATGTTTCAGTCTGTCTAATATACCTATTAATTTGAAAAGTGACACAAGAAAACAGGAGTGATTAAAACCAAGAGAGCAATATGTCTTCAACCATAACATTTAAACTTGGCATGTATAAATTCACTTCCCACTTACAGTACCTGTTCAATCGCCAATCAAAAGGCAGCAACTCAATGCATTTAGTCTAGACGTGGTAAAGCAGACCTGCTCATACTCAGAATGGGGGGAAAGCAGATTTAAATGACTTCAAATATGGCATGTTTGTTAGTAAAAGTCTGACTGGTCTCAGCATTTCAAAAACTGTTGATCTTCTGGACATTTTTACACACAACCATCTCCCAGGTTTACAGAGAAGGGTCCAAAAAAAAAGAAAGTGAGCTGTGTGGAAAAAAAAAGCCTTGTTGATATCAGAGGAGAATAGAAGGGATATTCGAGGTAAGTCACCGGTAGCTAATAAACACTTGTTACAACCAAAGTACACAGAATACCATCTCTGAAAACACCTCGAATCTTCAAGCAAATGGTCTACAGCAACAGGAGAACACAATGGGTGCCCGCACAGGGAACTGAGGCTGCAATTCACACAGGTCAAAAAAACTGGGCGGTAAAACATTGGAAAAATTTTATCTGGTTCCATGAGTGTTTTTTATGTTTTTTGCAGCACAAGTGGCCTTTATTTTTCACATTTTTCCGACAATAAGCTGACAGGAAAGGGGTGGAAGACATGCAGCGAAGGTCGCCTGGGCCAGGAGTTTCGACGGCTGCGTCGAGGACTGAAGCCTCTGAATATGGGTCACGTTTTACCCCTGTGCTTTCACAACTGCGCCATTGCCACGCCCTGGTTCAATGAGTCATGATTTTAATTTTAAATTGTGATATTATCATGTCAATATATGGGCCAAGATCCCTGAGGAATGTTTCCACCACCTTATTGAAATCTGTGCCAGGCAAAATTAAGGCAGTTCTGAGGGCAGACAGCGGTCCAAACTGGTACTAGCTGGTATGAAGTGGCTGGTGAGTTTACTTTATCAAAGTGCAGATTTGTAAGTTAGAACAATTATTTGTGCTGACTGCTAATATACAGGCTTTGGGTAATAAATATGAAGGTATGAGCCTTGATTTAAAAAGAAATCCCAAGTAAAGATCAACCAGAGCATATCTGAAGGTCAGGCCAAGGACAGACAAGAAGTGAGGTCGATCCTCAAACAAACGCCTTCACCAGTGAGGAGATTAAGCCTCAGGCTCTGAGAATAAGAGTAGGGACTGAACTGCGCAGCACAACAAAATACAGCGAAGCACTGTTTTTTGTTTGTTTCCAACGTCTTAAATTGGACCAGGTGTATGTAGGAGGTAAAAAAAGAGTTTTGCTGTTTTTCTGAAGCTGTTTGCATGCAACCTGCCCTCCTTCCACTATGATGCAAATATTTGCATCAAGGGGATGGTGGGGTAATCTCCCTCCACTGTTGCAGCATTGTACGAATGACTTAAGGGTTTCCCCTGATCTCCCAGTTCTGCAAAAGCACGTAACTATAATCAAGATCAACCCATAGGCAGAAGTGTAAAATCATCAGATGCAAGAGTAAGAAGGAACACAGGGGGAGAACATTCCATTCCCTTTCAACAGATCATCTGCAAAGATGGTGGATATTAAATCACCTTATTTTCAAAAAAACACATCTCAACACAGAAACAGATTAATACCAGCCTCGTGTATTTTTATTCCACTTGTTTTAGCTTCACACAGAGAAACCGTGAAACAGCGTAATGTTCTAGGGAAAACCAAATGAACAGCTTGCCCTGGGAGACTAATAATATCATGGATCCTGAGTGCCTGCTCTCTGTGATGAGCCTTGAGAGAAGGCTTGACAAGAGAAAATGATGTGTTGTTCTCTGCTGGGATATCAGTCCGGGTCCCCCTGCAGACGATCGCTGCGGAGATATGAAGTGCACACAAACCACAGGTTCTTTTAGCTTCTCTAGAGTCCGCGAGGGAAGAGAAACTCCTAAAGCAAAGGAAATGAGTGACAGCGAGAGGCGAAAGCTGCTGTTTAGAGACCCTCAAGTACTACATGTGTGCTCCATCACTCTTTCTACACATACAAACTGAAAAAAAAATCACTTCAAACCTTGACAGTTTCAATACATACTTGGTATGAAGTACAGCAAATTAATTCCTAAGTTGAATTTCTGTCATTTTTATGAATATTTAATTCGAGAGTAAAGTTTTTCTTGCCAGGTTCTACTTGAGTTGGGGAATTGCTGATGTGGGAATGATATAAATGCCTTAATCACTACTTCATTTTTAGAAGAAAAAAATCTAACATTTAGGGTGTCTAGCTGCATATGTCCTGGGAAGAAACCTTTTTCTGTGTATGTTAGAGTCATTGACCTGTAAAACACACTGTTTTAGGTCTGCCTAACTGCAACAGCTGAGATGTGTTGCAGCTCAGTAGCCACTGCATAAGGAGTGCAATCTCAAAGTGTCACGCCCCTTTCTCCCAGGGCCTTGATCTGCAGTGATCTTGTAACTGTTGTAGACTTGTGCTTAATGGTGTGATTTGAATGAGTAAATGTGTACATCTAAAAGGCAAGGGTATTTTTTCACAGTAAAAGCTGGTAGGGGTTCTCTGCCAGTTTTGTTCCAGCCTTCCTTCCTGTTTTGTGGTTAGACAGGTAGGTCAGCCATTGTACCTTTTCTTGTTGTCGTGTTGATAAAGCTATCTTTTATTTCTTAGTTAAAAAGGGGTGTTTTGTTTGTTGTTTTGGCCTCAGAGACCCTGAAGTTTATATATTCCCTGAGTATGTTTTTTTTTTTTGCATTTGTTTATGTACTTAGTTGGTTTGCCTTAATTGTAAAGTAAATACTTGTTTTCTACTGACATAAACTATTCAGTGGTTTTTTGTGTTACACTCTGTGCCAGACAACATAGTTGTCATTTAAGAGGGTGTAACAGTGTATGTCATGTCCTCAACCTCCATCGCCTTGTTGCAGTGTTTCTGAGAGAAAACCATGCTTTGTATTCTCCTGCCTTGTCTGCTTTTCATGACATCATCAAAAACGGCAGACTCCTAAATCTAGTACATACATTCCGCCACTAGATGGCAACAACTGAACACTTCTATTGTATAAACCTGTGAAATGTCAACAAACTGACATGCAACAGCACAGTGTAATTCAAATTCTTAATTGGATTTACAGTGCCTTGCGAAAGTCTTCGGCCCCCTTGAAGTTTTCAAACCTTTGCCACATTTCAGGCTTCAAACATAAAGATATAAAATTCCAATTTTTTGTGAAGAATCAACAACAAGTGGGACACAATCGTGAAGTGGAATGAAATTTATTGGATGTGTCAAACTTTTTTAACAAAGCAGAGGGTGGCGCTACAAAGTATTAACGCAAGGGGGCCGAATAATATTGCACGCCCCACTTTTCAGTTTTTTGTTTGTTAAACAAGTTTGACACATCCAATAAATTTCATTCCACTTCACGATTGTGTCCCACTTGTTGATTCTTCACAAAAAATTTGAATTTTATATCGACCCAGAAGTCGATCCGTGCAAAACCCAGAGTTCAGGCAGGTCCTCCAGAGCAGAGATGGAGTTCAGGCGGATGGCGGAGGTCGTCCGTGCAGACACAAAGTCCAGAAGAACGACGGCGGGACCAAAGAACACCCCTGACCACTCTTGTCTGGAGGCCGGCCCAGCCATGTAGAGGACCCTTGGAGCAGGCGGTCTGAAGGACGGCCGTGGAGCATAAAGGACCCTTGGAGACACCGGTCAGAAAGTCGGCCACGAGGAAGCCGGCAGTGGAGCTCGGGATAGCGGTGCAGAGACCGCTGGAACACTCAGCGAGGCCTTGGAAATCTGCAGCAGAGCCCTGGAGAACTGTGGCGGAGCCACTAAGGCTCAGCAGATTGAGGAAGTGCCTCCCCGCACCCCTCACGGACTGGAACCGGATCAGTAACCAGGAGTGGAGGCGGCTCATCCTCAAACCCCTCTGGGACCGGAAGGAGAGGCGGTTTGTCCTCGAACCCCTCTGGAACAGGCAGGAGAGGCAGCTCGTCCTCGAACCCCTCTGGAACTGGAAGGAGGTGTAGAGGCAGCTCATCACCGAGCTCCTCCAAAACAGGAACAGGATTAGGCAGCAGTTTGTCCACGAACAACTTAAGAACAGAATCAGGCAGTGTAGGCAGCACCTTCATGACAGGAACAGAAAGTGAAGGAAGCTCGTCCTCGAACTCCTCCGGGACAGGAACAGGATTATGTAGCGGCTCGTTCATGAACCACTCAGGAACAGGATCAGGCAGCGGCTCATCCTCGAACCGCTCAGGAACTGGATCAGGCAGAGGAGGAACTCGACTTCCAAAGGCAGGAGCTGTGGCGTTGCGTCAACCTTCAGGGAAACCCGAAGCTGAAGCGTTTTGCCAATCCACCGCGGAACCAGGAGCTGAAGTCTGCAGCGTGGGGAAGAGGCTGAGGGAGAGACGTAGTGCATCACGCCGGACATACTCCCACAAAGTCATCAACTCCTCTCCTTCTGCTTGGTCCATCTGGCTAGTTCGTTCTGTCATGAAACGGGTTGAAGTAGGACCAAAGTGCAGAGAAAGGAGTCACTGGGAGGCCGAGGATTACAGTTAAGCCACTCTTTAATGGGTTGTGCAACAGAGTTCTGACCAGGCCACAGAACAACAGAAACATCAGGGTATAAATTCAAACAGAATGAACAGGGAGAACCAATGAACAGAGGAACAGAATGATCATGGGGAACAAGGAACAGGTGTGGGTTAGGCTACTGGAAGACAGAGGGAGTGAAACCAATTAACAAGTCAAAACACAGAACTAAAGGTAAACAGAACCAGACCCGGAATAAAGGAACCAAAACACAATCTCAAACTAAGACAAAGACAGATCCTGAAAGTAACAGGTTGTCCTCCAGGATTGTTCCTGCTGAAGAAATGCATCAACACAGCATGATGATGCCAGCAGCAGAGGCCTTTACGGAGTAGCTGTTATACAACCCTTCGCTTTGGGGATGATGTATTCGAGGTGATTTGCCAAGTTTGTTTTTCTCTATACATAGCATTTTGTATGTAGGGAAAAAAAGTTATTTCATTTTATTTGACATCTATTAAATTGAGATTTCAAGATAGCTAATGAGTCTCTCAGGAGTGATGCAAATTAATGCAGAATCAGAAGTAAACAGATCTGTTGATTATTAGTAGCCCTGGATTTCCAACAGAACTCTTATTTCTTATAGCCACCAAACCAGCCATGCAAAACAAAGTTTGCATTGGTAAAAAAAAAAAAGCAAATTTTGTCTTGTGTTTGAATTGCACCTGCCATTCGAACGCTATTAGCATTTAATCTATTAAAAATGGATGTTTTTAAACAACACTTGTCAAAACCAAGCTCCTAGTGTATCCATGTCTGCATTACACAAATAAACACAAATTTATCTATTTAACTTAAGAAATCTTCCATTCCCACAGACAATGTAAATAATTTCAAATCTACAACCTGGTTGGTCAGTTGTTGCAGTCTAATTGTTGAAAATATATAGATAACAAAACACTCCAGTCTCATTTTAGTTTTTCTCTGTTGCTACAGTGAATAAGTCAGTTCACAAATAACTAAATAACAGCAGATGCACACACAGTATAAATGGGAACTAAATGAAGCGACACGGATGCTTATTTTCTTACTCATAGACTTCTGTCAATAAAACAAGCCCTGAAGCTGATTCCTGTATGCTTCACGCAGTGCTTAACTGAAAACGAGGTGGGTGGGATCATAATGGGTCTCTCTCAGATCATCCTGTAAAAAATAGTAAAGAGTTACAGCTGTCGTGGCTACTGACCCAAAAGTGAAAAAAAAAACAAGCAGATGAGCATCACCATCAAAATCTGAGCAAGCCGAAGATTAGATTAGAGTAAATAAATATCCTTTATTGTCCCTTAGTGGGGACATTCAGGAGTAACAGCAGCAAAGTGACAAGCAAATAAAAGCACGCAGATACACATAAAAAAAAGGTAATAAAAATTCGACATACTGTACAGTCTGGTCAAATGCGTAAGAAAACTAGTAGAGACAATGGCATATGCAGATTCTAAGAGCAGCTCAACTGAGTAAGATCATTTAGAATTGTGCAAACTGTACTCTATATATTTGTACAAAAAACAGACTGTTTATAAGAATATGCAAAACTGTGCAAAAAATGGCAGGGATTTGAACACCTTATTGAATTTGTTGGGAGCAACGATGTTATTGTCTTACAGACGGACCAGTGTCATACTTTGGGCGGGAGACATCTAAGAGTGATGTTATTTTTGCATGAGTTCTTCTGTCTCCCATCACCTGCACAGGATCACAGGGCACCATAGAACAGAGCTATAGACAAATTAGCTTAAACTAATTTAGGCAAAAGCAAGCTAGCCTTTTCCAGTTATGTTAAGGTGAGGTGTGAGTTTGTTTTTGCCTTTTGGTTCATAGTGGCCAAAAGTCAACCTAAATGAAAGTAATTATAAGCTCTTTAATCCCGGAACAGTGAATTGTTTTAAATTGTCTTAATCTAAGTGTAAAATGATGTCTCCTAGGTATGAATGAGTTGCTGAGATTGTCTTGGTACTGCAGAAGGTGTAGTTCAGTTTTTTTTTTTTAATAATCATTTATATTTCCTGTAGTGTAAGTTAAAAGGAGTGATTAACCTCCTACTACCTGAATGTGTTTACCGTTATTTCTGTCAAGCAGATGCTAAATTAATTAGTGACAGTTAAGTTGAATGTGGCACATTTGATAGAGATAAATCTAGGTATTTAGTAATCAAAATAGGCAGAGAACTTTAAATAACTCTGACCACTAGATGGTGGCAAAGTGTCAAATACAATCCTTCATATGTGTAGAATATGCATCAACTGTCCTTATTCTCTTATAAGGTGCATTTGTGACAATCTTCTAAAAGGGATTAATAATTGGAAAGTAATATATTAATGTTGTTGATTAACAGATTGAAGTAGTAATTGATAGTAGTATAATAATTATAAGGTTAGTTGTAAAAAAACATAAAATAAATTCTTATTTACCAAAAATCTCTGCAACATGAAAAGATGCTGAGCGCTGAGTGCTGAGCTGAATTTAAGGTCTTGGTGAACCACACAGTCCGAAGAGCAAACTTCCAATATGAAATGCATGTGAAAGGGATTGCTCTGTTTGGTCCTCCTCAATTACAAGACCAGAAACGTAAGATTATGTATACCTGAACCAAGAAGTCTTTGAAATATGAAAGAAAGGGTGTTTACCAAATTACAGGGTGGAAACTTTTTTTGAAGATAAAAATGCCTTTATTGGACTGAAACTCAGCTTTCTTCAAATAAAGCCTCAGAACATTTCTCTACAGCCATTCTGAAACTTCTCTAACATCTGGCAGTGAAGAAGTCCTGCCCCTTCAGGTTCTGTTAGGAAACTTTGAGCAGTAACCATCTTACCTGCTGTAGATAACTCTCTTTGCTCTTTACCAAACATATCACCGTTATGATTGCATGAGAAGGGCATTGACTGTCAGGGTTGATGCAGCGGAGGACCCTGGAATGCAGACGAGCAGGAAGCATCGGTGGTGAGTAAACAGGTTTAATAAATAAACTTACTTCAGAAGATGGTAGCAAAAAATAAACATGGACAGGCTGGCAAAACAGGCTTGGCATGAGCAAAGGACAAGACATGAATTGAGAGTGACGAAACAGAAATTCAAGGATACAAACTTATCAGGAAAACATAATGTACAGGACATGAACTAGAACACAAGAAACTAGAGCACAGCTAGGAAAATAATAAACAGAAACAAGATTCAAAACATAAACAGAAAACAAGAATAACTAGTACCCAGACAAAACCCAAACACCCTCAAATCATGACATTGACACAGTTACTGCAAAATATAACCTTATAATTCTTCCATATTGTGCCTGTGCTGTGCAGTGTGAGCATCCATCAATCCATCTATTCATTCATGGATTGAAGGGTGGCTAATGATGTTGTTGGTATATGATTTGCGATTTTTCATTAGGCAAAGATTTAAAGAGTCTTAAAATCTAAAATATTAAGCCTGATAAAACCTGCACTAAACTTCTTTAAAACACAAATTGATATAAAAAAATCTCTTTTCATCATTTAATAAAAACACAGCATTTACTATAATTTTGTTTTACATTTGAACCAATAGACGATGCCAATACAAAGTAAAGCTGTTGTTTATTTTAGTGAGATTGGTAGAAGACCCTTAGAATAAAAACCCTAGAATATCAAAAGAGGCAAGCCTCTCAAGATAAATGTCGTGAGGCATTTTCCAACGATTTAAAGTTTAAAAGAAAATTACAGTTTCTAGCAAGAAGTGTCATTATTATAGATATTTGTAAAGAATGGAACAGCTCTGGGCCCCGAAAAAATATTCACATGTATAATATAGTATATTGTATTGTACCTTATTTTATTTGAGATTTTCATTTACCACTGCAAAATCTTGGTTACGTTTTTGTTCAGTATAAATAACTAAAGTAATTAAAAAGTAACTAAAGTAAAATAAAGTAATTTCTACAGTGTGAACGTTAACATTAAAAACTGTTACATTTGTATTTTTAGCAACACATGAGGACCGTAGCTTCGTTAGAACACATTTACTGTTCATATTTACATTCTGTACTAAATAATGTCTGTTAAAAAGCTTGACTGGGGCATAAAGAAAGAAACCAAAGAATTTCCCCTTGAGCAAACACTTGATGACAGATTTGAACTCCAGTCGTGTTCCAGAATCAGTCTCTTGGTGGGCGGCAATCTGTCTCAACGGGTTAAAATAAGAGGAGAATAGAGGTAGAAAAGACGCTGGTTGTTTTCAATCCCGCTTTTTCACATTTTATGACAAATACAGAGAATGTGTTCGTACTTAAGCCAATTACACACCCATGACAGATTAGCAAACATTTGCATCAAACAGAAGCTCATGCGTAAAGGCTGCATTTACAGTCAGTCATGTTCTATTAAAGCCCATTTTAGGATGAGCAAGAGCTAAAAAGAGAAAAAAAAAAATCAAAAGTTTTAGCTTGGCATTATTGGCATATACAAATCTCCCAACTTGTAAATTGGGCGACATGGGAAAACCCTTGGCAATACATTAGAAGGATGTTCAAAGCCAAAGCATCCCATCGATTTGACCCGTGTAGGCCTTGCAAGGATGAGCCATTAGTATATTCTCAGATGCTGTTTTCAGATTTGTTTGTGTAAACGAGCTCCCATGATGATAGAGTGGTAAACACATTCAGGAATTTACAGATATCAATCTTCTAGGCAGCATGGAAACGATAACCTGTCCTTGGGCATTTAGACTACTCTTTATGCTTTTCTTGAACTTTAGCTGTATTTTTGATGTTCTGATACATCGCTTGAAATATGTTCTTCAAGTCTGAGTGGAAAAAGTAAAACAAAACATGCATTTATTTCAAGCCTTCTTACAATATCTGAAGAATGTGTGGTATTGTTTTCTGAAAAGTAGACATTAGAGCGAACTAAAGCAGAACTGACTATAAAACTACAGAATTAACCATTAATATTTATTAAACCAGAAGCCTGGTTTGATTCATGAAGCTCTGAGGTTTTTCAGTTTGGATTTTGTGGAATCTATTTCTAAAGCAGTAACAGTGTGAGAAAATTACTATGATTTCTTAAGAGCTACAAAAATAACTAATAGCTTGCTTGTTGCATTTCAATATTTGTAATACTGCATATGTAGGATGACAACATTTGTTTACTCCTGCAAACTATTCAAATATAAAGGTAAGATAAAGGTGCTGAGAGATTTGTTTGATATCTAAAATACTATGCATAAAGCAAGCAAATGGTACACAAAGAAATGTGAGATCCTGGAGGAGTAGACAATGTACATTCTTATGAATGGTGCAATTAAATTGATTTTTCTCCTCACAGATTTGTCTTTGGCTTTTGCTTTTATTGTCACACTTAAATGATCCAGACAATCAAATTCTTATATCGAACTGAGACCACCTCAGTAAATACTAAATGCAGTTTTCAGGTGGTGATTTTATAAATGAAGTGCGCTTCAGGCTTAGATCTGCACAGATGTTCGGGCATTTCCACTAAGGATTTTCTGGTAGAGATAAGGATTCATGGGTTCATCAATAACAGCAAAAACTGCTTTTTGAGATCTTAGAACCTTCTTCATGTTGTTAGACAGGTTCTGTTTAAGTGATTTCAGGATTCTACAGGTGTGGCAGTAATCAGTCCAGCTGTGGGAAGTAAAAATGAACTCAGGTTTTTGAAACAATATGCTTAATCACAGTTCACTCATTAAATACTCAAGGCTTAATTACAAAGACAAAGACTTAATACTTAATTAGGCCAGACTGTTTCGGATTGCTTAGTTGTATTAATAAATAAAATGAATTGGGTACAAATTCTGTTTCACAGCTCTGTACAGAACATATTGAATAAATGTTTTTGTTCTTTGATTTGAATTTTAAAAACCAATATTCATTGCTTCTACACAACAGTTTGCCAAATGTTTCTGTCTACTTTTGTTTTTGGAGTTGAATGATTTGCAATAAATTGGTATGCATAGTGTATTTTCCCTTCAAAAACCTGCAAAACACATTTGTGTCATTGCCAAAACTTTAATTTCATCTGAAAATCTGTGTATTTTAGTGGTTAAATAACATCATGAGAATGTTTTAGGGAAACCTAAACATTAGAACACTCCGTCAGACCATATGCAGTATGTGAAAATGCAAACTGTTTTAATTTCACTGACTGTAGAAAACCTGTTTATTTGTCTGCATCTCTCCACGCTCTGCTAGATTTTGAAACTGAAGGCTGGATAACAAGGTGAAACAACACCAACTGGATTGCAGCATGGTACCTAACAAACCTGTGAAAAACAGAAGTCAAGAGATTACATTTTAATTTCCATTTTGTTCTCATTACACTTACTTGGTGTATCTTTGATATACAGACAGACTTGTTATAGACACAGCTTCAGATGTTTGTCTAAGTAATTTTCAAGCCAATTTTCAAAAACAGTTGGCATCCATCAGCTTCCTAACAATGTTCTTTGGCATTGCAAAGTCATTTACAACTATCTGGGAGCTGAAAAAAAACAACAGCAAATGTGTGTGTTACATTCTGTTTTCAGACTGAGCATCTGGAGTTCCTTTTAGGCATCCAAAAACAAATATTATGAGCTTTTCAGAGTTTCTGCAAGTTTCACAGAGCGAATTTACTTTGTCTTTGTGCAGTTCTGGTTGAGGATTATGCTGCATGTGACAATAGTGCCTTGTTTAAGTATTCATGTCCAGTTAATTTTCTCACACTTTGTCACACCATAACCACAAATTTTCTTTTATTAAATTGGGATTTTATGTGATAAAACAACAATAAATAGCAAATAACTGTGAAGCAGAAAGAAAATTACAAATGTTTCTTAAAAATATTTCAGAAATAAAAATCTGAAAGTTGCGGCGTGCGTATGGATTCAGCCCCCTTTACTCTGATACCCTTGTACAAAATTCAGCGCCATAGGCTGCCTTCAGAAATCACCTAAATGAATAAACAAAGCCATTAAAAGTCCAATTTGTAGAAAAGAAACAGAGATCCCAGTGTGAACAATTAGAAAGACACAATCAGCTAACATTTAAAAGCTGTAAAGACTACTGTTGCAATAAAGGGCTGAAATGTAACTCAAACGGATAAGGGACTGTTCAGAAAATACAGGAAAGGTGGTCATAATTGATGGGAAGATAGAAGGAATTAAATATGAGGCAATCCTGGACAAAAAAACGGTGGAGTTTCAGCTTTCAGCAGGGCAACAACCCTAAACATTCAACCAGAACTACATGGATTGGTTTAGATCAAAACATATAAATATGTTAGAATGGCTCAGTTAAAGTCCCAGCATAATCTAGCTGAAAGTCTGTGGCAGGACATGAAACATGGTGGTAACAGATCTTCTCCATCCAGTGTGACTTAGCATGGGCTGTTTTGTAAAGAAGAATGGGTAAAACGCTAGAAGAGACATAACCCAAAGACTAACAGCTGTAATAGCAGCAAGGTGCTGGTTCTACAAAGTTACAACTCACTGGTGCTGAATTGAAAGAATATTTTTATCCTTCTTTCTCTTCCATACAATTAAGTATAATTGTTTTTTCTTGTGTACAAATGAATAATAAATGAATAAGGCAGAGTCATCCATTTTCGGGGATTTTGGGATGTGTTGCAGGCTTTACTCATAAGATGTTTTGTTTTCTTAAAGTCAAGTAATGTATCAAAAAGACCAATACTTGCAGTGAAAACAGAGACATACCCCACAAGGTTATAGTCTTGCAATGCAGCTCAACTTATTGGCAATGCAAACAAGGCCCAAAGTGATGTCGAAGGAAAAAACTTTCACTTTAATTATATACCCCTGCTCCCATTCGCCTACCTAGTCCTCCGTGAATTACCGCAAAAAGAGCACTCTTACAAAAATGTACCCCCATGAGAGGGGTTGCTGGTACAACGACACACTTCTGAAACCTAGAAGTCTTGATCATTCAACAGCTTTATCAGCAAAGAGACTTTCTTGAAAGGTTGCAAACTTCACAGTTAAGTTTCTAAAAACTACCAATCCCAGTTTTTAACAAAGCTCCTCATGAATTTGAGAGGAAAATACTTGCCAACCACACAACATGTGCAGAGTTTAATGAAAATGCTTGCAAGCTCCTGAAAGGACAAGGTGCTGATTGCTGTGTCGTGACTTGTCACCTTTTAGGAGAGGAACATTTTTAAAGTCTCGTTTTGGCTCCCAAGTGAGATAACAAAAAAGTAGCTTTCTCCTAATTCTCAACATTAGGATTGCTTGTTTTCCTTTTTTTTTCTTCTTTCTTTGGGTGACTCCTGCTTTATCACCCAAAACCAATCATGCTGCGACCTGATAAAAGAATATAATTAGAAACTGGAAAATAACACTCCTGCTCAGAGTGTGAAACGACTGGGGAGGGTTCTTTTTAGAAGAAAACAGGTCTGTCTTTTTCTCTGTAACTGAAGTGTGTCATATTTAGTTGAAGATGGTTTTAAGCTCCTGTCCAGGGTGTACCCCGCCTCTCGCCCATAGACTGCTGGAGATAGGCACCAGCTCCCCCGCGACCCAGTATGGAATAAGTGGTAGAAAATGACTGACTGACTGGTTTTAAGCTCTGAAGAATATAACCAGGTAAGAACGTTTTTACCACTTTCTGATGACATTATGTTCATAGATATTAATTTGATTCAGCAACACCATTTGGACCAGAGTTTTGCTGCAGCCTTCTGCCTGAAAAGCTACAGCAGCAGAAGCCCACAACAGGTGCCACCTCTAGCAGATAAGACTCATAATCATTGCATGGTCCAATGAGTCTCGATTTTTGCTGCAACATTCAGATGGAAGGGTCAGAATCTGGTGTAAACAGCATAAAACAGTTGATCCACTCTTGCTTGTATCAATTCAGTTTTCAATTCAGTTTTATTTATATAGCGCCAATTCACAACACATGTCGTCTCAAGGCACTTCACAAAGTCAATTCAATCGAATCATACAGATTTCAAGTCAGGTACATACATTCCAATTAATACTAACTATCAAACAGTGCAGTCAGATTCAGTTATTTATTTAAATTGGTTAAAAAGTTTTTCTATCTAAGGAAACCCAGCAGATTGCATCGAGTCAGTGATTTGTAGCAGTCACTGACTCGATGCAATCTGCTGTATCAACCGTCCAGGCTGATCATGTTGTAATGGTGTGGTGGATAATTTCTTGGCACACTTTTAGCCCCTTCGATACCAAATGAGAATTGTTAAAACACCACAGACTACCTGAATATTGTTGCTGACCATGTCAATCCCTTTGATGACTACTTTCAGCAGGATGCAGCAGCACCATGTCACAAAGCTCAAATACGCTCAAACAATCATTCAACTAATATTCTTGAATATGCAAATTTATTCACTTGTACTCCAATAGCCTCCACAATCACCAGATGGTCGACAATGAAACATTTTTCTCCATTTCAGAATTGAACACTCCTTCATGTTTGTCTATTCCATAAAATCCTAAATTAATACAATTAAGTTTTTGAGTCGAACATGACATATGTGAAAAAGTTCAAGAGTTATGAATTATTTATGAGGGTCCATAAATGAGAAATCCCAATTTCTTTTACATTTATGGGTGTCTATCATGCTATGAAAGCTAAACCTTTAAATCAGGAGCTAATGAAGAACTTATAAATCAGGTATACGGCTTGTGAACCCTCACGGTTTATGCGATGCAACAGGAATAAACTACTGGATTAAATTGGAACTGAAATTACTTGGAGTTATATGAATTATGCAACACTCAAAGCAGCAGCCAGTCTTCCTTTGGTAGTGGAAAGTTACTTTTCAAAGGTTTCCAATGGCAGCTTAGAGGGGTATAAAGTTAGTTTAAATGGTTTAATATTAATTGATTAAAACACAGATTTTTAACTGAGCTCTAATGTAAAGTCCTAAAACTAACCTAAAGACATAAAATACGACATGTGTGTTCTATTTCTGTGTATGAGTTTTTGTTTTAGATTCAGAAGTTTACATTCATTTCCTTCATATTTGGTGCTATTGCCTTTTTACCTGTATGACTTGGGTAAACCTTTTGGTTTGGTCCTTCCAGAAGATTCTTACAGAACTGGCGTAATCCAGTCAGCTTGTAGGCCACCTAGTTCACACACACTCACCCTTCATCTCTGCCAATAGATTTTCTCTGGGACTGAGATCAGGACTCTATGATGGCCATTCCAAAAACATTGACTGTGTTGCCCTAAACCCAGTTTATATTGGTTTTGTCTATTTTACAGTGGGTTTTTTGACTGTGCTGGAATCATCCATTTTGGTCTCACATTTTGACATTCGCAGCTCAACAGACATCGCAGCTCTGACGTCACTGGGATTATAAATCCGCCGAGAAAAATAGTTTCATGGCCATTTCCCGCTTGTCTCACGGGACGACGTAACGGAGGTGCCTATCTGGACACACAAAAGCTCGAAGGCAAACTTTTGCTCCACAAGGCTATTCCCGGAAGAGCTTGAAAGCTGGAAATCTGTCTGATACAAGAAGGTCAGAAGATTCATATGCCGATCAAAGACCACGCCGGCGCAGGTTAAAACCCACAGAGGTTTTATTTCCAAGGAGATGAGTTTCCTCCTTGTTGATTCAGTTGACTAACGGTTCTTCATAGTTTCCCCTCCTGGATGGATGAGAGGTTTACTGTTTTTTCCTTGAGGTGATTACGGATGCGTGACCCTCCCCCCTCATTTTTCTTCAGACCTGACCCATCGTCAACCAGAGAAAAGGAGAAATCAACGTCAAAGTAATTTCGTTTTTTTCATATTAAACTGGATAGGTGCATTTAGACGTCTGGGCAGGATGAGGCAGAGTTAAGGTGATTTAGAATCACCAGTAGTTAATTTAAGGTATTAACTTGTTGCATGCATTACTGATTGAAGTGTTTTATGCTGAGCTGTGTTTTGATTTGCTGCACAAGCGCTGTTGAATCGTGCGTGTTCATGTTTTGTCAGGCTGATCCCAAATCAGCCAGGAGTTAGAAGTTGGACTCTTAAAAGTTTTTAATTCAAAGCAACTGGGCAGGGCCTCGTGGTCTGACCATTCTTTTGTTCCGGTTTTATTGCTGGAGTTTTCCACTGAGTTCCCACCTCAGAGTTTTATGAGTCTTTGTTCGAGATTTGGGGCAATCAGCTGCTAGAGGCTAAAGGGGCGTGGCCCTACCATTTTATCAGCTGATCGCTGCAATCGAGACATCAGCACACCAGGAGGACTTCTCTTTCCATTTAACCCAAATTGCACATTTTGTCCATAAAACTGCTCGCTTGATCTTCATAGACACTAAATGAGCATATATTTTTCTTTTCTTATTATTGTTAGGTAGTCACTTTTTATCCCCTTCGTGTAGAATAGTGCTTGTTAGTTAGGTGAAGGTTTTTGGACCAGAATAATGCTATATCAGAATTATTTCCCTTCAATAAATCTTCATATATATAATTAAGAGAAGTGCAAGAGTGATTTATGTGTCAAAACAAAGTCGAAGTTCCCCCACCTTCGGTGAAGCGGTTGAATAAACAGTGACATTTTGGGGTTTTGGTTAATAATTTATCAATTATTAATGATGAACAGCTAATTGTAATTATTAAAGAGCTTTGAGCCCATAATCACAACACCAGAGGAAATCTCTGATTTCTATTCGTAAGTGATGATTTTTGGTTAAGAAATTAATTTTGTTCAAATTATGAATTTTAAATTATAATTCTTGATGAATATTAATTAATCAATAATCATAATTCTTACAACTGCATCTTTTACCTATTTATTGTCTACCGCCTAGTCAAGTCATGAGCATGATCTTTCTATGGGGGAAACCCAAACATTCGTCTCCCCAGCTCATCCTGGAAGATTACAAAGCATTTGAATGCCAGAAGAAAAATATACATTCTCTCCAGGGGGTTGTCTCTCTGCATTGGGATCTTGTCTAAGTTGAATATTCCCCAGGAAACCGCCAAAGGGACTGGCCCAGGGTGCATCCAGTCCTTGATTTTTTTCGAGCATGGGTGCTGGCTAGAATTTGCACAGACCACTAGATCAAAAGCTTTTCATATGGCCTCAGCTTTTCTTCACCATGACAGCAACACTGACATTTCTGCAGACCAGACCCCAATCCATCTATTTGTATCAATATACTATCATTGGTGAACAAGACACCACAATCTGTCAACTGCTCCACTTGAAGCAGAGCCTGATCCTCGACCCTGAGGGGGCAGTACACCTTCATCAAGTTGAGAACCATGGCCTCAGACTTAAAGAAACTGACTCTCATCCAGGCTGCTTTATAATTCATTGTGAAATGCTCTATTCCCCCTGGCCTAAAGCTGCCCACAGAATCACATGATCTACAAAAGTCAAACACTAGACCCTGAGGTCCTCAAACCAGACACTCTCCATGACCATGCCTTGAGATCCTGTTCATGACATTGCAAACAAGATCGGTGACCATGGGATACCCTGGCAGAGTAAGACCCCCTGGAAAAGCTCAACTTTGATGCAGCTGTCCAGGGTTCAACTCCTGACCCCAGGACATTCTCTGCATGTCTTCCCCTCATCTCTCTCTCTGCTCTTTCCCTGTCTGAAGTGTGTGTTCCTCTCTGTCTATGTAAAATAAATTTACAGCAAGTTAATAGGTTACAAGATGATTGTTTTGGTAAAATAATGCTGTTTTTATTAATTTGTTTAACAAATGCAGCAACATTTTCTTTACAATGAAGCACTAGAAATTACATATACTTAAAAAATATACTTTTACATGTTTTACTTACTTACATATTAATCTTTGGTTGCTTATCAACTACTTTAAAAAATAAAACTGTATAAGTTGGAGGCAGTGTTTCTAGGAGCTCACCGTCTCCTAATCAAAAAGAAAGAAAAAAAAATCAATAATACAGAGCTCAAATTATCCACAATATAGACAACCGTAATATGCTTCCACAAGTTTAGCAATCTTAGTATGTACCAATAAACATAAACCCAAAGGTTACTGGGGCTAATTTACTGACTTAAACTATATTTTACTAACTAGAAAGGCACACATTATCTGCCAAGACTGATGCCCTACCCTGCAGTTTGTGCAGAACCAGATCTGCCAGAATCTAATTGGTTTTTCTTTTGGCTCTGCTCCACTACTGCGCCAAGTTTCATTAGATTTGGCTGGTACTTTTGAACTAATCTCAAACACACAGAAAAATAAATGAACATGGCCAGCCACCTTGTTCAAGGTAAGACCTGAATAATTTGTCTCTCAGGGTAGATTTTGTTTTTTGGCCTTCTTTCTTGTAATTTGGTCTTTTTTCATTGCTGCTGTGGTACTTTTGCTTTAATAAAAACAAAATTCAGAGAACTGTTACCCTTATACTGGAAACCCCATACAGTGCTGTTAAAAAGTATTTGGCACCTTACACATTTCCTTAGTCTTCAAATCTTCAAAACATTTTCACCATCAGCCAAAGCTAACTTGAGTATATGCAAAAAGTTGTTTTTGTCATCTATTCAAACAAACCTGGTCATATAAGAACAAAAGTTAGTGCTCCTTAAACCTAAATAATTTTGGCACCCTTGACAAAGCATCTCAATTAGACTTAGTTCCTTTCACTGTGCTACTATAAAAACTTTGTTTAGTATTTCTTATATATGTCTTTTGCCATACAGAGGTGGACTTGCTGATGTGTTTTGGGTCATTGCCGTGCTGCATAACCCATGTACACTCAAGGTCTCAAATATATTACCAGACCTCCCTCAAAATTTTCTGGCAGACCCCAGACCATCACTATCACCACTTGATTGTCGGTATGATGTTCTTTTTTTGAAACGCTTCTACTTTTGTCTCTATAGTCCACAGAACATTTTCCCATTTTCCCCAATTATTTTGTTAAATAACGACCACTGACCTTGGTTAGCTAATTTCCCTTAATAAATAAAATCATCATTTGAAAACTGCATTTTTTATTCATTAGGGTCATCTTTGTCAAAAATTTAATGTTTTCTCCTTATCAGAAACATTTAGGAGTGACAAAGAAGCAAAGACAGAGGAAATATGTAAGGGTCAAAAAAAGTCTTCATGGCACTGTAGATGCCAATTTAAAGGTAGGATTGAGTTTTTCACATTGTCAAAACAAAAATCCCTTTAAGGCTCTAACTGCTCCTCCAAACATTTCGACCTTATGTATAAATCACATCCATAGTTTTATGTATGGAAATAAGTGCACACGGGGTGGCTATGGCTCACTGCCAAGTGAAATAGGCTGTACAGTCCTTAAGCATGATCGATGTGTAGCACTAGCTTGGCATAATGTCTGGTCCCTGAAGTAGGCCGGATCCCTATGCATCGAACAAGCTTATACATCATGCCACTGCAGGCATCTGCAGGCACTGCGCTCCCTCCCTGCTGCAGAGCAGCCGGTTCCTACATCCACAAACTTGATGGATTAAGAGAAACAGGTTATTTATGGACCAAGCAAAGCATCAGGAGCTTGTTTGCTCCTTGCCCACACATCTGTTAGCTGGAGGGGAAAGACGCTGGACACCAGGCACCTCTGAATCCAACATTACTCAGAAAGGGGCTGGCATAAAACAAATCCGGAGTTATGTAAAGTGAGTTGATGTGGAGCAGTAGTTTCTCTTTTCTGTTCTCCTTTTTTCTAAACTTAAGAAGATCTTTTTCTTCAGAGAGTGTGTAGGTTGGATGAGAATCATTATTATACTTGTTTCGGCACTAAAAGTTAAAGGGGAAATAAATAAATAAATATTTTTTTCTATGTTATTTCAAATGAGGTTAATACTATGAACTATGCACTAATCGCTGTGTTATTCCTTTAAAGGTACAACACTCAGTATCTTTTGTTATCTCTAACTGTAGCTAGTTTTGCCCATGGAGACGATAACAGAACATCTTAAATACATCCTTATACCATATATGTTCATGGATTTGGCAATGTTTGTTCAAAAAATTAGAACTTTTTTGATCTTCTTTGTTTTTGATCTACAGTTTTCACTTTAAACATGCAAAACTGATAGACCGGTTTCCTTAAGTGTTTACTGAGGGAACCGGTTAGCCATCTGTCAAGCTAAAAGCCACAGACCGCACTAGCAGCGGCACAATATCTCTGTGAGGAATTTAATTACTACTTCTTTATTTTTGCTGTCTGTCAGTGCCTTTGATGTGTGGAATGTTTCTCAAAGAAAAACAGTAACTGATCCAGCAATTCAAAGTTACAATGAAGCTTCTGGTAGAAAGACCAGGAGGAAAAAACATGCAGAAATATAAGGACCTTCTTAGGTGTCCCTTTTGAGTGCTGTGTTAGAACCTTCTTATTTAATATTGTGGCATAGCTTCAAAAAGGTGACGGAAACATGTATTAGGGTTGCTGCAGATTTGTCTGGTGCATATCCAGGATGGTAACCTCCCATTCCATCACATCTCCACATTTGCTCTAATGGGTTGAGATCTGGTGACCGTGGTGGCCAATGAAGTACAGTGAACTCATTGTCATGTTCAAGAAACCAGCTTGAGATGATTTGAGCTAAATGACGTGGATTACCCTGTTGAAAACAGCCATCAGAAGATGCATTCATTGTGGTTATAAGGAGAGGGACATGGTCAACAATAACACTCAGATAGGCTGTGGTCACAAATGAGACTTGGCTGGTACTGAAGCATGCCAAGAAAATATCCTCCAGACCATGACACCACTACTGGCAGCATGAAGCATGGATACTAGGCAGGATTTTTCCATGCTTTCATGTTGTTTAGATAAAATCCTGAAAATCTAAATATTACAGCTGAAATGGAGATTCATTAGGTCTGACATTTTCCCTAAACTGTTGTTGTCCAATTTAGTGAACTAGTGATAGCAACCTCAGTCTCATGTTCTAAATTGACAAAAGTGGCATTCTCTGTAAACCCCAGATATTTTTATACATGAAAATCCCAGTAGATAAGCAGTTTCAAAAAATTCCAAAGCAACATATTAAATCAAAAGGTCCTTTTTGTTACCCTTACTGATGCTCGTTTTGATCTTCAGTAAGTCATCTTCACCACATCTAGTTCTAGTTGTCATTCTGAAATACAACTGGCAGATGTGCTATCTGTGTTAACAAGTAACTGGATAGCTTCACCTAACTGCTGGTAAGTTGCTGTTGAGTGTAAATGGCTCCCATGGGATTTTTTCATGACATCAACCCTTTGCATCATGGATGTGCCACAAACTCACTAAAGTTGTGGAACATGGTTTTGGTGTTTGATAGAAACGGTGAAGACGTACTGAAGCTTTTTCTGTTAAAGCCTGTATTTTTGACATTCTCATGTTTTCTCTCGTAATTATTAATGCTTTGTGAAATACCTCAATATTTGATACATATATCCCTGGTTTCCCAGATGAGCCCTCATCAGTGTGCTGAACACTTTTCTATGAACAATAATAATTTTGGGGATTAGCAGAATAAGGTAGAGACATTTACAATTTGTAGAACATGTACACCACTCAGCCGTGTTGTTAGTGAAAATCTACCCACTTATTTTGGGTTTTGCAGGCTGGAATTGCTTCACTGCACTATTTCCTTATTTGAGCTCGAGTTAGTAATGAACGTGACACAGACGTTCAAATGTTTGTTGGCTTTCTATTTTATAAATCATTCTTTGCACTTCAATAATGTGTTCAAATTAATAATGTATACTTTTCAAACACTTCAGATGTTTCATATGTGCTTAGAAAATTGCATCAGAAGGTAGCTGTAGCCTGCTGCTAAACAGCGAATGCTCACGTTTTATTGCAAGGAAAGCTAGTCAATCTGATAAGTAAACAAACCTACTTACTTCTTTTTTAATTGTGGCTTGTTAGCTTAAATTGGTCAACATTACCAACCAACACCTTCCATTAGAAAACACTCATGTAAAAATTTCACCAGCTCTTGTACACTCCCTGACAAAAACAGGAAATATCTAATTTCCAAAAGAAATTATACATTTTGGATTTTTATTTTGATAATGTTATGTTTTGGTTTACTTTAGATGTTTTATGTTTTGGTTAAGTTCTGCAGATCATAGTTCTTGTTTCTTTTTAAAACCTGTATTTTCTTGAGGTGTATGTTTAGTTTTACTTACTGTTTTCACATTTTCTAAGCTTTTTTTGTCAGCTTTGGTGTCTTAATTCATTCTCGTGTTTGGTTGTGTTCTGCTACTGGTTTTTACCATTTTTTTTGTTTCCTGTACCCTTTTCCTGTGGATTCCTCCGTATGTATTCTGTTTATCTTTCAGTTTTGCTCAGCTTGTAGATTCCTGGTTCTCACAGCAGCACCGCATCAGGTATTTATTTAACTAATTGCTATTGTGCAGTTACTTCTCCCTGTATTATATATCTTCTCTAGTCAATTCTTTCTCGAGGAGGGGCATGCTGAAGAGTTTACAATTGGTACCCACCATGCTGTTTCTGAGGCAAAACCAAGAAATGGATAGGAATTTTGGAATGCAGTCCAATCATCCTGGGATGGAATACCTGTTCACAAGTGCTAGAAGGTGGATGGATCCATGCAATACAGATGTGAAAGTAAATATTAGTACGATGACTCACAGGCGAGCTAAATCCTCGAGCATTTTTCAGCTTATACAGTAAATATTTGAATTTGTTTTAAAAAAAAATGCCATGTTCTGTAAAATGATAAAAAAGGGATACTTTTTTGTGTATATTTTGAATTTTGGAAAACATTGGGCAGTATTAAAATGCATTGTGTATAAATAAAAGCTATCCTAAGTAATTTGACTTTTACTCACTTTTTAAACACACTGCTAATACTTTGAACACAACTACATTTTAGCATAGGGTACAGTTGTTTCCATGCGACAAATTGAATCATTGTTTAACATTTGTGCAGGGAAATCAAAAATCGCAAATTAATAATGGATTTCACTTTTACCAATGTATAAATTGTATTTACATTAACATAGCTGTGGAGGCCTGAATAATAACACTTGATACTTTGCATCAATGTTTTAGCTATGACTTTAAGTTATTTGAAAGGTTTATGATTATGAATCCACTAAATGTAATCCCCAGTCACAGATCCTGGATCATTTCTTTTGCATTTAGGGCACAATCATTTTTAGTCCTTTGATTTCATGGTGGGGTTGCATCAGTAAACATCCTAAACACCTTTTAATGATGTTCTTAATATTGATTGTTTCTGTCAAATTATCCAAGGCTCTAAAATCCCATAAGCCCATGACACTAAACTGTCAAACTAACA
Organism: Crenichthys baileyi; assembly: GCA_036173005.1. Lineage (NCBI taxonomy): Eukaryota > Metazoa > Chordata > Actinopteri > Cyprinodontiformes > Goodeidae > Crenichthys > Crenichthys baileyi. The sequence goes on along the minus strand of JAHHUM010001527.1, from coordinate 129,819 downwards.
GGGAGGTAGACTTAACCTGTAATATTTATGGATGCACATGATTTATTTTCCGAAAAATTATTCTAAAAACGATTAGCAATTATACCACATCAGAAATTTGCAGGAGACACATTTCAATGGTATTTTGTTTAAAGTGAGCAGGAAAATATTCAGTTCAGTTTAAACCTCCTTTCTGGCTAAACCCTTTGTTTCCTAATAATTTCCAGAACAAAGTAGGAGGGTTGGATACTTTAATCCCATAAGCTGCTTAATTCAGATGCTGTGACTTCATTACATTCTGTGTTGTTTGTAAACTATTTTTGTTATAACTGGAGGCTCCCAGAGTTGACTGGAGGGTCAGGTGTATAAAAAAACTTGTGAAAAAGCCTTTTGTTTCTTTGAAAATGCAGGGTGTGTGGGAGCACCTTTCTCCAGAGACCCAAGGTATATTAAAAGTTTGACCAGGGCAGTAATAAAAAAAGAAACCTTTGGCTCCCGATGTGCAATTAAGCAGCAGTTGAAACTATTGATTTGATCTTTTGTTTTGTCTATCCACCCACCTGTTATATTACTCATGGGGGAACCATCACCAGCCACAAACAAAGAGGCTCAAAGAGAAAACCTCTGTGGATTAAATAAAAAAAAACATGTTTATAGTTTCATGCTTTTTTTTAGCCTCGCTCAAGTTCTCTTCCACTGGACACAGAATGTCTGTCAGTACAGGAATATGATAAACTAAGTGCACCGTTGCTGCTTTTAAACAAGTTATGAGGTGAAATGACAGCTTATTATTTACTGGTCTGGAGCATACAGGTGTTAACACAATGCCATACAGGGAAAGATATCAGTAAGGATTTTAAAGAAACAATTGTTGCACTCCATTCAATCTGGGAAGGTTAATAGGCTATCTCCATTGATAGTCTTCTCAGAAGTGGATGTTCCAGCAATTTTACAGTTTTTGATAGTACAATAAGAAAAACGCTTGGTAAGTATGGCTTGTTTGGAAGCATTGCCAGGTGAATGACTCCTGGTGTATCAGGAGTATGGCATATGGAAGCACAACTTATGTTTGCTAATTTGCAGTTGAATTAACAACATTTATCTTTGGAGCAATATCCTTTGGTTACATGGCCTCATGTTGACAAAACCAAATTCGACTACACCTTGTACCCATAATCAAGCATGGTGGAGGAGGGGTGATGATTTGGGTTTCTTTCACAGCCATTACAGACATTGAGTAGATCATGAACTTTTACCAACATTCGAAAGTCCAGTGAGAGACCATGTGTCTGACCGAAACTTGGTCGAAGCTGGCTTATCAACAAGTTATCCAGTCTGAGTTTGACTCTTTGTCAAACCTGAATATGTAAAGCATTTCGTGTTATCAAAGCAACTTATATTGTGTCAAAGAAATGGCCAAAAAAGGAAGCAATATATCTTCCAGCGACTGGTCTCTTGAAAGAAGAAGTCAGGGTCAAATTCTGCTGACTGTTTCCAGACCAAATACAAGTTATACATGAAAGAGCAAAGCACACACAAAACAGCAAAGTAAATAAAATTACTATTATTATTCTTGGTGTAATGAAAGGATTTTAATAGGAAAGATGTAAGAGCCCCTGAAGAACTCTTTTCTATGTCACAAATTTACAGCAAACCTCCTTGACTAAAATACCATATAAACATCAGCTAACTATATTAGGCTAAAACTACTATGATTTCAAATGACTAAATTGCTAATGTTCTCTCGAAGTTATCACTCATGTGGGAATCAGATTAATGCATGTAGGATTTATTCTAAAATCTTCTGACACTGATATTATATAAAATTATACTCGAGACTCAAATACTTGTACCATGCAAAAAACACAAGTGTGTTGCAGAAAAATACAGGCACCAAAAAGGTAAAATCAAGAACAAACCTACTCTCACAATAGGACGGAGATTGATAAAACAGGGAAAATACAATAAGACAACAGACAATTCAACATTAAACCCCTGATTTAGGAGACGATTTTGCAGATGACAGAAGCAGGTGCTTAGGCTGATAAAACAGAAACAGAGCAGTAATGCTGCTCTTTGTTGTTTTCTTTGAAGCTTATTGTTCAGAAGTGCTGAATAAGAACTTCACAGCCCCATGTTTACAAGACGTATAATAATCCTAACTTTCACCCACCGAGATGTAAATGTTTTGTTTCTCAAAGCCCACCAGTCTTTTTATCTGCCAGGAATTATATCAGCTAAAAGAGATTGCTGCATAATCAACACCGTACTCCAGTATAAAAACATGAAAGTGTCTACGAAAAGCAACCAAACAATCAGAAGGCAGCCTCCGAGCAGCTGTGCCTGATGAGGACAGATGTCTGCGTTGGGCTGTAAAAGGCTTCTTTAGTGTTTACAGCATCGGCCTGCTGCCTCCTCGCTCTCCCCAGCCATGCATTTTGATTAACTCTGAATGTGAATTGAGCCCTGCCAGGACGGTTGTGACAACCCCAGCAGAGACCTCGCGAAGAAGCCACGCTGACAGCACTCTTCCAATCACTCCACTTTAATTTGTCTCCGTGGCAAAGGTCATTGCTTCAACAAATACGCCTCACGCTACGGAGGCTTGCCTCTGGCTAGACCTCCCACACACACAGAGACAGGCCCCACTGAGCTAGCAAGGCTACTAAAACATGATATAAGGAGATTCCAAGATGCATAATTGAACAGTTTGCACCCAGCTTGATAGCTGGAAATCTGCTTCATTAATCAACTCCCACAGAGTTATGAAGGCATGAGGAGGAGAGGTTTTTGCTGGCACAGAGCAAAATAATGGGATGGCGCTGCCCTCAGAAAAGGTTAAAAGTATGTTGTACATGTTTTATGTTCATACAGCTAAGCAAGAAATACTATCCACACGATTAAATGTCTTGCAACCTTGGTTTACATCTTAATGCTTGTGAGGTCTTCATTCGTATCATTAGTCAACCTTGACTGCTAAGCTACATTCTTTAAATGAGCATTGCCTTGATAAAGTAACCCCAGGAATATTGGTCTAATCTGACCAAGGCTCCTTCTTCCAAATCTTTTTGTGCCCCCCACATGGGTTGTGGCAAACAGCAAACTAGATTTCTTATGGGTTTCTTTCTTCTTGCCACCTAAAGACCTAAAGGTAAAGCATACAAATGCCTACATTTTTCTTTGGTTCAATCCTTTTCTATTTTCTTGTTCTGGAAATAATTTTTTTTTGGCTGGGTCACTCTTTAAAAAAACAAAAATTGATTTATTTCTTGTTTGGTCCCAGTTACTATAAAATAAAGACGAAAGCAAAAAAGTGGTAAACAAAAGCCAAAACTTTATGGTGTACCTAACATTTTCTATTTTAAGATTTATTTTGTTTTATGGGCTTTGCATCAGTGAAAATTTCACTCTAGTGTGTTGATCTGCATCTTTGTTGGATGGCCAAATTTGTACCATACCCAAGTAGTTTACGGCACTCTAAATGTATCTTTAAATTAGGCATATTTAAGTATGTATAAAAAAAAAACCTTATGGTCTCCATTGAGGCCAATTAAGATAGGTCATCTGCTACATTGCTGCATATCTGCCAAGAGTGAGCTTTTAAAGGAAGGAAGGAAGTTTGGATCAACTTCTGCTCCATTAGGATTTTTGATACCACTGCGATGGCATTTGGATTTTTTTTCCTTAGTTCTTGGCACTTATAGATAGATAAGAAGTCAGCAAATTTTTTGACCTGTCTGAAGCCTGGGCATAAATTTCAGCTGGCTACTTGTAGCCACAGACAGGCATCATGAAAAATGAAGGTGTTCCTGTTGCCAAGTGGTAATAGAGGTTAGGAAGGAAACAAACAAGCAGGAACAGATGTTTGAACAAGAGTTGAGATACTATAGGGACAATTTTAAACACTGGGTGCTGCCAGCCAGGGCTGGACATTAAGCACTTATAAGAAAGAGAAGGCCAAGAAAATGCAATCTTGGTTTAGGATCATTATTTTCAGTCAAGGCTGAAGAAACATTTTAGCTGTGTGTTTAAACAAAGTTGGGGAAACAAAATACTGTGGTTGTAGGTGAAACAGACACAAAACTAAATATATATATTTAAAAATAAATGTATTGCATTTGGGTCGATGGACCTAAGTAGAGCATTTAATCCATGACACTAACAGACCAGATAAAATATCAAAATAGCAATGGAAACATGCAAAACGCTGGTCAGCAATAATCAGAAGGGTTTAATTCATGTGTTGCCAATAAGGTTTCTCCACTGATCATTGAGAAAGACATGCATCAGTTTCTACATTCAATATTTCGAAGTAGATAAAAACAGATTTATCGTCATTGTCCTTTATCATTGTTTTACTAACTCGACTGTCATTTCCTGTCAGAAAGAAAATTCTTGGTTTAATTAAAATTATTTTAAAAGTTAAATCTAACAAGAAATAAGTAATCTTGGGTAGATTTGCTTCTGTTTTGGCACAACGATTTGTTAACACATGATAAGGTATTAGCTTCACATAGTACTGTCATATTTTAGGTGCCTGAATCATGTACTGCAGAGTTCGTACGGGTGCTTGAAGTCCTTAAATGCTTGAATTTTTATAAGGTGTTTTTGAGGTTCAGAAAGTGCTTGATTTTTGTATGAAGTCCTTGAAAGTGCTGGATATTCTAACTGCACATTTCTGTAATAAAAAAAATCGAACAGTTTGATTAAAAACCTCCATTTTACATTTTTATGGTAAAGGCACAAAGTAGAGAGTGATCATGTTGTCTTTAATGAAGTCTCAGAAAGCCTCGCTACCGCTCGGAGTTGGTCTGCTCCTTTTCATACTACCAGCATGTGAGCAGCAGACACCTAATGAAAAGACCAGTCGCTGGATCCGTGGCATCCTGTGGCATAGCTATGAAGCAGACCTACATTGAGCACGTAGCTGTGTCTTGCCAGTCGTGCACGGTGAGCTGCAGAAAACAGCATACCAGACGGTTGCCATTTTAATGACTGCTGGCTCGAAAACGCTAGATACAAAACATGGTTGAAACGGGGACCCAATCCTGAAGTGGCTTTCTGCAACGCATGCAAGAAGGACCTGCAGCTTTATGCAATGGGAGAATCGGCGCTTTCAAGTATTTTATAATGTTGATAGGCTCCCTTCATATAGGGAACACTCAATGTAAAAAAAGGCACACAGATACAAACTGCTCCAACGTTTGGCGCTGGAAAAGTTTGAATATGTACCTTGAAAATGGTTGAAAAGCCAGCACTACTGGGAGAGAGAACAGCCCGATCATCAGCATACATGCAAATATTAACCAGGGTGTTACTAATCATACATTCAGTTTTACAGTTGTTTAGTTGATTTGACAATTCATCCATGTACAGGTTTAACAGGGTTGGAGAGAAAAGTCCACCCTGACGCACACTCTTACTCACACCATAAGAGGCAGAGATAGTATTGCCCCATTTTACATGCAATTTTTGGTTGAAGTACCAGTAGACTAGGATTCTTGTAATACTGCCTAGGACACCACTTTGTGTAAAGTTATCAAATAACTTGAAATGGTTGACCTTATTAAATGCCTTAGAGGCATCAATAAACCTCCAGAATGGACAACATCAAATTCTACCTGAAACTGCTGGCTAAGGATAAACGTAAATACAGTAAGGTGGTATTCACGCTGACGGTAATGACACCCGGTTACGTCAATCGGAGGTCACCAAAGTTAGTGTTGCTTCGGTGTGTAAATTTGCCAAAACAATGTCGGACTCTGTCATTTTCTCTGCTCCCCTCCCTGATCTGACCAGTGACAACATGTTTAGCCGCATGCTGTCATTCAACCGCTGGCTGTCTAGGTGATGTCCAGAAAACGATGTGGGCTACATTGATAATTGGCGAACATTTTGGGGAAAACCTGGTCTGTTCCAGAGAGACGGTATCCATCCCACTTTGGATGGAGCAGCTCTTCTTTCTAGGCATCTGGCCGAATTTATTAGTTCTCCAAAACTCTGACAACCCAGGGTTCAGACCAGGAAGCAGGGTCGTAGTTTAATACTCCTCTCTGCAGCTTCTGTACTGCTACCCACCCAGTAGCCTGTTAAGACAGTGTCTCGCCCACAGCCAAAATTGAATAGATAAAAAAATTCTAAACATAATCAAAATCTAAACATACTGAACATAAGATCTCTCTCATCAAAGACTTTGCTAGTTAGTGACCTGATTTGTGACAATCAGACTGATTTATTTCTCCTCACAGAAACCTGGCTGCAGCAAGAGGATTATGTTACTATAAATGAGTCAACTCCTACTAAGTATTTAAATTTTCACATTCCTCGAAATACTGGGCGAGGAGAAGGAGTAGCAAGCAACCATCTTTCAGTCAGATTTATTTATTAGTCCCAGACCAATCAATAGCTACAACTCTTTTGAATATTTAATCCTTAGTTTTCCTCATCCAAATTGCAAAGCACTAAAACCCCTTCTGTTTGTTGTTTTGTACTGTCCACCAGGTCCTTACTCTCAATTTTTAGATCAGTTTTCCGACCTTTTATCTGATTTAGTGTTAAATACAGATAAGGTTATTATAGTGGGGGATTTTAACATTCATGTTGACACTGAAAGTGATAGCCTAAATATAGCGTTTAATGCTATCTTAGACTCAATTGGCTTTGCACAAAACATTAACAAACCTACCCACCTTTGTCTTCATTCTCTGGAACTTGTGCTGACATATGGCATTGAGTGTAAAGACATAACAATATTTTCTCATAACCCTGTGCTGTCTGACCATTTCTTAATAACCTTTGAGTTTATTTTAACCGAGTACTCCACACCTGAAAGAAAATTTCATTATAGATCATTATCAGACAATGCTGTAACGACCTTTAAAGAATCTGTTCCACTTTTAATTTCCTCATTATCACAGAAAAGCACAGTGGAGGGCAGTAATTTTGTTTCTGCCCCTTCACAAATTGAAGGGAAGCTCATGATAGCACTGAAACAGCTCTGCTGAAAGTCAGTAATGATATTCTTATGGCCTCAGGTAATGGACTTGTGTCTGTACTGGTTCTGTTAGATCTCAGTGCTGCATTTGATACAGTCGATCATAATATTCTCTTAGAAAGGCTGGAATATGCTGTAGGGATCAGGGGAACTGCGCTAGGCTGGTTTAAATCTTATTTGTCTGGCAGATTCCAGTTTGTTCATGTAAATGATAAATCATCTTTAAACTCCAGGGTTAATTGTGGAGTACCACAGGGTTCAGTACTTGGGCCAGTTCTCTTTACTATATATATGCTTCCAATAGGTCAAATTATCAGGCAGCATAGGATAAATTTTCCCTGTTACGCTGATGATACTCAGCTTTACTTATCCATAAATCCTGATGAGCCCAACCAGTTAGATGGACTACAAGCATGTCTTGAAGACATAAAAACTTGGATGACTTTACATTTTTTGCTTCTAAATTCAGACAAGACAGAAGTTGTTGTCTGTAAAAGTCTTTAAAAAAGAAACTGTTTAGTCAATCACTTAACCTGGATGGCATTTAATTGACCTCCGGTAATAAAGTAAAAAACCTTGGTGTTACTTTTGACCAGGACATGTCATTTAAATCCCATATTAAACAGGTTTCTAGGACTTCCTTCTTTCACCTCCGGAACATTGCCAAAATTAGAAATATCCTATCCAGAAGTGACGTTGAAAAACTAGTCCATGCATTTGTTACTTCAAGGCTGGACTATTGTAATTCTTTACTATCAGGATGTCCACAAAATGCAGTTAAAAGCCTTCAGCTGATTCAAAATGCTGCAGCAAAAGTTCTGATGAAAATTTAAAAGAGAGATCATATTTCTCTTATTTTAGCTTCCCTTCATTGGCTCCCTGTTAAATCCAGAATAAAATTAAAAATTATCCTCCTCACATATGAAGCCCTCAATGATTTAGCTCCATCATACATCAGAGATCTGATTGTTCCATATGTTCCTAACAGGGCACTTCGTTCTCAGAGTGCAGGTTTACTGGTGGTTCCTAGAGTCTCTAGAAGTAGAATGGGAGGCAGATCCTTTAGTTATCAGGCTCCTCTCCTGTGGAACCAGCTCCCGGTTTTGGTCCGTGAGGCAGACACGCTGTCTAATTTTAAGACTAGGCTTAAAACTTTCCTTTTTGATAAAGCTTATAATAAGAGTGGCTTAGTTTATCAGGGAGGGAGCCTTCCTCCCTCCCTGTTGGATGGAGTAAGGGGGAGTCAGGTTTAGCCTAAACCGGCTCAGTTATGGTTGAGGTGCAAACACACCCTCCATTTCTGCTACCTGTATGACCCCTTCTCTTTTCCAATGGTTATAATCAGTCTGACAGAGAGGTATCCCAATCGTTGTGGTTCTTAGTATAAAAATGGCCATCAGTGGGCTCTAGATGGACAAACTTTATCAGTTTATTATTTTACTTAGTGCCCCTACACGTGGCCCGTACTGGGGTGGCCGGGCTCTGGCACTCGGTGGTTTGGTCTGGCCTCCCCGGCGCTCCCGTGCCGTTCCGGACCCTTTGTGGGAGGCCTTGAGACGAGATTGTTATAAATAAGCGCTATATAAATAAATAAACTGAAACTTTCTCTGTAGTTATGCTGCTATAGGCTTAGGCTGCTGGAGGACATAATGACCACTTTCACCCTCTTCGCTACATTCTCACACTACTCTCCAATTTTGCATTATTTGCTGCTGTTTCAGTTTTTAACTTTATGTTCTCTCCCTTTTCTCTTCCTAGAAGCTACACCTGGCCTGACTCTGTGTCTACCTGTGAAACCTTTCTGGAGAGGGGCATTGTCCAAGCTTCTGCATTGGTGTAGACCACCAGATTGAACCAGTAAGCACAAGAAAAGGATAGTCAAACTTCCAACTGGGAAATTTATGGTATGAAAGTAAACTGGATGTTGTGAGGTAATTCTAAACCTTTGTAAATTAGAATGGTACAAAAAAAAGAAACAAAGCTCACTCCAACTAACATGCCAGACTGTATATAATGGCCAGCAGGTGGCACTAAAACAAAGATATGAGAAATTATCAAATTTTGAAAAAAGAAAAAAAAAAGCATCAACAAAGATTACAACATACCAGGTGAAACATAGAATGTGTTTGAATTCAACTTAAAATAATTTATTTTTTATGTTGACCATTCTCTCGTCCCTGCTAGTGCCCAGTGTCCCATAATATAACTTCTGAAAAAAAGCACTCTGCTAACCTGGACCAGCCTTAGGTTTTGCAAACAAAAAGCAACATAAATATGCACTGTGAGAAATGTAATTCAAGCAAAAAAGTGTTTATGTTCTTCCGAATCCCTGGGTGTTCCCTAAAGCAAAGTCCATGCTTTCCTTAAAAGCCTCATAAGAAGTTATGAGCGGGAGTTTCAAGCAGCTTATGCATGTGTTGGCCATGGGGAACATTCATTTTGAGGAGCTTTCTTCACTGCCCTCATGGATAAACTCAATGGATGGTGCTGGAGAAAAGCCGACTGGTGGTATCTCATTTGCTCCAGTTGCAAATACGAGGATGTTTTGAAGCTTTGATGATCCTTCCTCATCTGTGGAAAAAAATATAACTATTAATTGTGTTTCCATTTTGGTACTATTTGCCATTTACAGTTCAAAGTACATTAAAAAGTTGTAGTGACGACTATACTAGAATATTAAACCTTACAGTTAAAACCAGATGTGTACATATACTATATCAAAGGACCCCAACATTTTATTCCTCTCTCCCCGAAATTGTATCAGACAAAATGTTTCCCATTTTAGGTCAGTTGGGATTACCAAAATATTATATTTGAATTTGTTTTGTACCATTTCTGTATTACTTTTTTTAAATTCACAACTTTTAATGCAACTCTGAACATTTGACTGAATTGGAAGCAAACCTGTGGATGTATTTTTGGATAACACCTCAAACACATTGTTTCCTTGAGTGACATCAGGGAAAAAACAAAAAATAAAATTAAATGCAAAATATCAGGAAAAGAATTGTGGCTCCCCATAAGTCTCTCTCAACCTTTAGTACAATTTCTTACCCCTGAAGTCGCCATATTCATCTGTTTAATTATATGCAAGTACAGTATGTCCAGCCCACCAAACTGTATAGGAAAGAGATTGGTTCTGTCTTAAAGAGATTAATGTGATTTGATCAGAAATGTCTGTATCAAAAGACAGAACAAAAGCATAAGACCTAATGAAGAAGGGGGAAGTTTGCAAATCTCATAGCACCATCCCATGTGGCTGCTTTTAATGCTCACCCTCTACCGATGATCCACATGGCCCTGTCTTTCAGTGTTTAACTCTTTCTCTCTCCTAGACATGGCGATTGACTGAGCTTTTACTGTAACTAACTCTATGTGCTCTCTTCAGACTCTAACCTTGAAAACTGGCTCAGAGTTTATATGTTCTTTCTTTCTAGGTGAAATGACTAAAGGAGCTACATCCATTAACATTTACTTTTCCTTCCCATAGAAAGTACTCCTGGATCAGTGCTTCTTTGTTCTCTTTGTGTCTCTGCTCTGTTCTCTCTAACCCCCAGTCGGTCGTGGCAGATGGCCGCTCACACTGAGCCTGGTTCTGCTGGAGGTTTCTTCCTGTTAAAAGGGAGTTTTTCCTCTCCACTGTCGCTACATGCATGCTCAGTATGAGGGATTGCTGCAAAGTCAATGCCAGTGACTGTCCAGTCCACTGTCTCTACATGTTCATCCGGGAGGAATGAATGCTGCAAGTCACTGACTGGATGCAATCTGCTGGGTTTCCTTTCCTTAGATAGAAAAACTTTTTATCCAATTTGAATAAATAACAGAATCTGACTGCACTGTTCAATGATTAACATTAATTGGAATGTATGTACCTGACTTTTGTGAAGTGCCTTGAGACGACATGTGTTGTGAATTGGCGCTATATAAATAAACTGAATTGAATTGAATTGTTGTCCGCGGAGATATTTGATATGCAGTCACGTTTCTTACTTCAACATCTTCCTGTAAGATTTAACCAAAACACCACATGTTTATTTGGAAACCAAACGTTTTGAAATAATACATTTATCCTTAACTCCCATAGAATGTTTCTCTGTAAAATTATCTTTGTAAAAGAATATAGTAACATTTATTTCTAAGCCATCTAAAGGGTCAATAACAATGCTTTAATAACCAAATGATGGAGCCAGGGTTGTTCTGAAGCAAAAATATTACTAGATGTCTAACATCCCGAGAAGCTCTGAAATGCTTTTAATATAAAATGTTAATTAAAGTATCAAAATTACAGTAATTTTTTTTCTTACACAAAACAATACCATAACTTACAAGAAGAGTTTGTGATGGTCTGACATACAGAGCCTTTGATCTGAAGACCTTCTGGATCAGCTGGCCATTCAGTTGTTGACCCTCTTGGAGTTTGGGAGAGATGAGTTTATTTCCACAGCCCATGAGGATCTGAAGGCTAAATATGGTGTTTTTGATATTTATTAAAACCATACCTATTTTAACAGTTTTGTACTTAAAATACAGTAACAGAATGAAACATTATAAATGTAGGATTACCTGACATTCTGAGGAATTATTAAACCAAAGCCATCTCTGATTTGCTGGGTCACGGTATGATTGTCCCAAGACTTGTGAAATTCAAAAGCACTCAGTATGTGACCGTTTTCATGCAAGTATTGCTTGAAAGGCGGCTTGCAAATCACTTCCCACATGGGATTTGGAAGGTGTATTACATCTTTATTAAAGCATTCGTGGTAATGGATACCTCTGGGTCTGAAAAACAATGAGAGTAAAAATTTAAATGTATTTAACTGAAGAGAAATCCCATGATCAACAAAGGAAACTATGCATCTAAAACAGACAGAGAGCATTTAAATTTAAATAAATGAGTTCTACAGTGTACCACTTACCCTACAGACAGTGTATTTATTTGTATGTAATGTTATGCCAATTATCCAGACAGAGTTAGCTATATTCTCTCATCAGGAACAACAAATATTATGCGCAATCTGTGCTAGCGATCTAAATGAAGACCAACAAAAATATTACCTTCTTTTCCTGTTAGCAGTCCAAGGTCCAAAAAACTGCTGGGCTTGGAAACGTGGAGCAACAGGAGCCACCGAACTTGGTTCTGTGTTGGTAGAAGAGTTTTCAGCATGAGGAGCATCGGAGCAATACTTTTGGCAGTGTTTACACAATAGTTAAGCTAGGTTGGGATTTGATGGCCGGGTTAATAACATGTCCAATTTCTTTAGAAAACAAAATCTTTACTGTAATAAAAACAACATTTTTTACCTTGATTTACTGTTGACCCCGCCGAACTTCGGCTAGCTGCTCCAGCACGAAACGGAGATGCTAATTCTGTCTCAACCGAATCACTGCGGGTGGTCAAAGAAGCTCTTTCGTTTAAGGCGCAGGTCACACTGTTTGTTGCATCCAGTGATGATAAAATACTATCTAAAATTGCGGCTGCTTGACCTATTCTGTCTTTACTCGCGTTGCCATTAGCCATGTTTAGCATTCTTCTCTGGAGCTCATGGTTATTGGCCGATAATTCGCTGCCACCTATTGGACGCTCTGTGTTAAAGCAATGTCGCTCAGTTTGGGATCAACGCATGCGTGAGCCAACTTTTACCCCGCCTCTTCCGTGACAAGTTTCCCTCTCACTCAGCCCAATGAACTCTTACACTTACATGTATTGTCATTCATTCATTCTACTACAAATTACCTCATTCACTCTTATTAGTTCACACACACACACACACACGTATACCTTCTCATTCAGCCTAGTATTTGTTCACACACGCATATGTATATACTCTCATTCAGCCTAGTATTAGTTCACACACACATATGTATATACTCTCATTCAGCCTAGTATTAGTTCACACACACCTAGATTTAACCTCTCATTCAAACAGGTATAGGTGTTTTAGTTATATGTGTGCATGCTTTTAATGTTGTGTGTAATATTCTAATTGTATATGTGCGTGATTTTAATCTTGTGAGTGTGTGTGACTGTGTCTATAGTATGGAAGCAACAGTTTTAGAGTGTGTGTGAGAGAAAAAATTGTTTCTCTCCTAAACGGCACCCCATACGCAAGAGTTTTGCCTTATATATGGCGGTGCTACCTCCTTCAAGCCATAAATACAAAAATCAGTGCCCAACTTGGCTATGAAACCACATTATCTGTTGTAAAAATGAAGGACTGAGACGATCGAGCAGTATTGGCTCTAGCACAATAGATATTGCTCTAGCTAAGGCTATTGGCATATAGCTTTACAGACTTACTACTTTATTAGTAGACTTTACTGCTTTGCCAGTTTTATACTTAATTACAGGGACGAGAGTAACCGACAAAAAGTCAGGTAGCTGCCCATTGGGTTCACAAACCCTAAGAAATACATGGCAAACAGCACAGCAACTTTTTGACTAGCATACTTCAGATCTTCCGCTGTGATATACTCGAACCTGTTGCTTTATTATAAGACAACTGTGCTATAGCTTTCTGAACTTCATTAGAAGCATACAAATGCTTTCATAAAAATGAAAGTTTGGACCATTGCAATTTGACTTTAGAGCTATTATTTACACCTTTTGTCAACTCTGGAAGACATTCAATGTCCAGCATCATTAAAATGGTACATGATTTGACATAGAACACTCTACAGAATTTCAATTGATTTTACAACAGCATGGGCATCAGCAGTGCTAATGCAGTGACCAAGCCATGATGTTGTATGCCATGATTCACTTAAGTATAGCCATGTGCTGGTAGGATCAGCTGACTGGACAATATTGTTTTCGGAATAGATCTGACCCACATACAGAAGTACACTCCGGAGAACGAAACTCAGTAATATAATGTTTTATTGTGCAACAAGTAATCAGGAACATGAATGAGTGAATCTTCAACTGTATGGAAGGAAGGGGAAGATAACTGGTGAAACAAGGAACTAAAATGAGACAGAACTAATGATAAATAACTAAGTTGAATAAGTAAACGGCTTGCGGAGCAGAGTTCGTTCTGATGTTTCCTCTGGTCCCGTTTGAGGAAGACTGGAAAAACCATGTAGTTATCCAAGATGCAGACACAGATGCTTATGTTGGAGGGTGGACAGGGTAGGCTTAATTTCTTGATCCAAGAAACGGAGGAATCAGGAAGGCTGCCAGCCAGAGCAAAATCCAGTTGAAGTCAGCAATTCAGAAAACAAAGTTCTCAAAAACGTAGGAAGTCTTAACCCACAGAACTTCTGAGACTGAAGTCTGTGTTCAGCGAAGTAAATCCAAGAATCAGGGTTCAGCCTGCGAAAGAGCATAAACAAAGCTACTTAGAGCGCGAAACCGCAGCTTAGACTAGAGGTGGCTGAGTTCGTTACCACTGTAGGCAAACACTCTCGCGTCAAATTGCTGGCAGCCTCCTGCTTAAACACTCCTCATGCAATCAGCAGAATAAGACGCACCTGTCCCCCAGCGCACCTGAGAACTCCAGCACCATCTGGGAAACTGAACACAATGTTGCAAGCACAATATACTCAAAACACAACCTAAAAAGATTTTAATCAATAAAAGCATTTATGAAAGCAAGTCTATTCAGATAAATGTCTTCATTCTAAGGACACTCATATGGTGTGTAAAGATTAATAGTTACAAGATCTTTGTTTAAATGTACAGCAATGCACCAATCAACATCAGTTCTAATAACATTTATGACTGAGTCCAACTTTTTGTGCCATAAAATGGCTACTCCTTCTGGTATTCGTCCAGATAGACTTAGCACATTTTTAAAGTTTGAGTATTGTACTTGAATAGAGAACCTCGCTAATATGCATTTACTATAAATACAGCATGTAGTGGAATGTGAGCTGTTTAGAGCGTGGGATATTCTTCTATACCTAAACATGGCTTAAAACCTTTCCACAACCCTTGTGTACCTTGGTTGCACTAGATTTTATTTTGGGGTATCAGAGTAGAGGGGGCTTAAAACCAATGATTTTCATTTAGATTTGTTTGTTATTATGTGATGTGAATACTTTTCCAAACCACTGCAAAGTCATATTCAATAAATTAGAATATTATTGAAAGGTTAACTGATTTCAGTAACTCAGTTCACTGAGTGAAACATTATGTAGAATAATTATACACAGACAGATGTTTTCAAGCTTTTATTTCTGGTAATTTTAATTAATTCTACTTCACAGTTAATTAAAACACATTTAAGATTAGAATATTACATCAGACCAATGAAAATTGTTTTTAATATAGAAATGTAGGCTTAATGAAAAATACGTTTTTTAAGATACTTTTAATCTGACAAATGACCCTCATTGGAATGCATATTCTATTTTATTGATATGTGCATTGAATATTAGCTGACTTTTAAAGGTCTAATCAGACTTTTCATGAAGTTGCAAATATAGGTTACAAATTAGATTATCTGTTTATTTTTGAGGTCACCTGCAGCTCCATTTGCAGGAGCTTTAATATTTAATATTAAAGGAGCTTTAATATGGATTTTGCATGATATTTAATATCATGCAAAATCTACTTTTTTAGCCTTTAAAGACATGCTGTTGTGTACTTGGAGTGTATTGGAGTGCAAGAGAGTTGAATTTAGTCTCTCCAATGTAAAGATATCGTTATTCTGTTTGGGTCATAATTTTCTGTCCTTTCAGTTTTCTCTATTTCTGTTACTTTTCTTCCAACTGTTACGTCACAGTATTTGTTGCGGAACATCTTAATATGGTCATTGACTTCCAGTTGATAAATTTTCCATATCCGCCAAATTTTTTTCTAACTGGGATTTTGTAATCCAAGCTCAAGTTTGTCTACGCTGCAAGAGGATACGTTTGATTCAGTTGTTGGGTGTATTAGCCCACGCAAATTTATTACACCATCCCCCAGCATCAGAACCTCTAAAATTTTACCAGTGCCTGGTAAAATTTTATTTTTCATGGAAATCTACCCACATCGGTGTCCCCACTGATTTCTTATTTCCTAACTTCAAGGACGAGTGTAATCAGCAACCTCTGCCAGTATCAAGAAGGATTTGCTGAAAAACTTCATCTGATTAAGGGGTCAGTTCCTTCTGTCAATGGAAACAATAGACACAGCAAAGCGGATACACACAACGAATATTGCTAAAATGACAACAAACCTTATTTTAGACATGAATTTATTGTGTGTTGATATGAGGTCCTGGCCATTGTTTTCATAGCAGTAGCCTTCTGCTTATGTTAGCGCTGTGTGCTGCTTTTAGCTCCTTGAGGACATAACCATACCACGTGTTTGGAATAGTATTATTACATTAATAATTTTGCATTGTTTTTGCCGTTTTTGTGTTGTTTTTGCGCCGCTGGAAAATTGTTGTCAAACTACAAAAATGAATGGGTTAAACTTAGTACACCTTGACCTTTAGTGGGGCGGGTGTGAAGTGCCTCAACAGCATTTAAAGAGACTGCACCAAAATGAGTTGCTCTCAGATGCACCTCAGAAACGGGGTAAAAGGTGAGCCTGTGGAGCAACAATAACAAGGAGTTCAGACCAAAATTGCAGTTCCACTTTATATAGACCACAAATTAATGATTTAAGTGTGAAAAGGAAGGATTTAAGAGCATGATATGGCCCCTTAAAGTGTTACAGCATACTGGAGAAATAACAAAAATTTCAGAAGCTTCGAAATACTTTTCCACTGCAAAAGTTAAGACATTTGAATTTGCAATACAGTGTGGTGGTTAGATGCAGCTCTAATAGCACATACCGCCCTCTTCTTTACATAAAAGCTGTTTTCCTGGGGGAACTTTTATCTTTCACCCTCCAGTTGAGATTTATAATTTGGATCAGAGAACAGGAGATGTCGAGAACTGAGCAGAGAAACAGAGAAAGGAATGTGGGTGTTTAAAGACAGATAATCCATTTCAAGGCTTTCCCAAAAGGAGGCTGTGAATTGTTGAGCAGCTTATTTATTTTTGAGAACAAAGTTGCTTTGCATCTCATGTGGTTTCCTGCAACAGGCTTGAAGTGAAAATGACGCTGACAGCCTGGGATTTTGATTTGTGAGAGGATTGAGGGCGTTAATTTTGTCAGAGTAATGGAGAAGTTACTGAATGGATGCTCCATTCTTATTAAGAACCTTTCTTTTTGGCAAAAATGACCATACTACTATTTGACAGGCGAGCTCAAAACTATTTAATGCCTATAAATTTGCTAAAGTTGGGCTCAAACACACTAAAGTATCGGATTGTATACATTTATTCATGTTTGCTTAGTTGTTCATTTTTAGCTCTCCCAGTTCTGTTAGAATTTGCCTTAATGACTATTTTTTTCTCGGCTGCCACTTCTCTGTTCCTTCTACAGAAATTACTATGAATTGCGCTCTGCCACATTACATTTTGTGGAGTATATGAGTGCTTGCAGTACTCTAAGTTATACTGTCTGACCATATGGTGGTGATGATTTGCACTGTAACCTCACAACAAGTAGGACTCCAATTTAAATCTAGATAAGAGATTTTCTTTGTGGATTTTTGACATTTTCCCTTTCCATGAATGGGTATGAAGTACCTTTTGATAATAACCTTTAAGCAAGTTGTAAACATACTTTTCATTAAGCTCACATTTCTGTATAGAAGGTTTTTTATTGGTGTAATGTAATATTCTAATTTTAAATGTGTCGTCATTTGCTGAGTGATGAATCATTATGATTTTCCGCTGTATATACTGTAGTGATCAGGGGAACAGCACTAGGCTGGTGTCAAATCTTATTTTTCTGACAGATTCCAGTTTGTTCATGCAAGAGATAAATCATCTCCAAACTCCTTACTTGTGGAGTACCACAGGATTCAGTGCTTGGGCCAATTCTCTTTACTATATATATATATCTATATATATATCTATATATATATATATATATATATAGATATATATATATACAGGGGTTGGACAATGAAACTGAAACACCTGGTTTTAGACCACAATAATTTATTAGTATGGTGTAGGGCCTCCTTTTGCGGCCAATACAGCGTCAATTCGTCTTGGGAATGACATATAAAAGTCCTGCACAGTGGTCAGAGGGATTTTAAGCCATTCTTCTTCCAGGATAGTGGCCAGGTCACTACGTGATACTGGTGGAGGAAAACGTTTCCTGACTGACTCCTCCAAAACACCCCAAAGTGGCTCAATAATATTTAGATCTGGTGACTGTGCAGGCCATGGGAGATGTTCAACTTCACTTTCATGTTCATCAAACCAATCTTTCACCAGTCTTGCTGTGTGTATTGGTGCATTGTCATCCTGATACACGGCACCGCCTTCAGGATACAATGTTTGAACCATTGGATGCACATGGTTCGGTATTCCTTGGCAGTGACGCGCCCATCTAGCACAAGTATTGGGCCAAGGGAATGCCATGATATGGCAGCCCAAACCATCACTGATCCACCCCCATGCTTCACTCTGGGCATGCAACAGTCTGGGTGGTACGCTTCTTTGGGGCTTCTCCACACCGTAACTCTCCCGGATGTGGGGAAAGCAGTAAAGGTGGACTCATCAGAGAACAATACATGTTTCACATTGTCCACAGCCCAAGATTTGCGCTCCTTGCACCATTGAAACCGACGTTTGGCATTGGCATGAGTGACCAAAGGTTTGGCCATAGCAGCCCGGCCGTGTATATTGACCCTGTGGAGCTCCCGACGGACAGTTCTGGTGGAAACAGGAGAGTTGAGGTGCACATTTAATTCTACCGTGATTTGGGCAGCCGTGGTTTTATGTTTTTTGGATACAATCCGGGTTAGCACCCGAACATCCCTTTCAGACAGCTTCCTCTTGCATCCACAGTTAATCCTGTTGGATGTGGTTCGTCCTTCTTGGTGGTATGCTGACATTACCCTAGATACCGTGGCTCTTGATACATCACAAAGACTTGCTGTCTTGGTCACAGATGCGCCAGCAAGACGTGCACCAACAATTTGTCCTCTTTTGAACTCTGGTATGTCACTCATAATGTTGTGTGCATTTCAATATTTTGAGCAAAACTGTGCTCTTACCCTGCTAATTGAACCTTCACACTCTGCTCTTACTGGTGCAATGTGCAATCAATGAAGACTGGCTACCAGGCTGGTCCAATTTAGCCATGAAACCTCCCACACTAAAATGACAGGTGTTTCAGTTTCATTGTCCAACCCCTGTATATATATATATATATATATATATATATCTATATATATATATATATATATATATATATATATATATATGCTTCCAATAGGAAAAATTATCAGGGACCATGGCAATATATTTCCACTGTTATGCTGATGATACTCAGCTTTATTCATTCATAACGAGCCCAACCAGTTAGATAGACTACAGTCATGTTGTGAAGAGAAAAAAACTTGGACGACTTTAAATTTTCTGCATCTGCTGTACAATTATTTTTTTCACAAGACAGAAGTTGTCGTCTTTGGACCGGAGTCTTTGAAAAGGAAACGGCTAAGTCAATCAATTGATATGGACAGCATTAAATTGACCTCCTGTAATAGAGTAAAAACAGTTGTGTTAATTTTGACCAGGACAAGTCATTTAAATCCCACATTACACAGGTTACCAGGATTTTCTGCTTTCACCACCAGAATATTGTCAAAATTAGAAATATCCTGTCCAGGAGTGACAAAAGTTGGACTATTGTAATTCTTTAGTATCAAAATATCCACAAAATGCAGTTAAAAGCCTTCAGCTGATCCAAAACGCTGCAGCAAGAGTTCTGATGAAAATGAAAAAGAGAGATCATATTTCCCCTCTTTTACCTTCCCATCATTGGCTCCCTGTTAAATCCAAAATAAAATTTAGAGTTCTCCTTCTTACATATAAAGCTCTTAATAATATACAGTAGCTCCATCATACATCAAAGATCTGATTGTTCCATATATTCCTAACAAAGCATATTGTTCTCAGACTGCAGGTTTACTGGTGGTTCCTAGGGTCTCTAGAAGTAGAATGAGAGGCAGATCCTTTAGTTATCAGGCTCCTCTCCTGTGGAATCAGCTCCCAGTTTTAGTCCATGAGGCAGACACCCTGTCTACTTTTAAAGCAATGCTTTAAACTTAACTTTTTGATAAAGCTTATAGTTAGAGTGGCTGAGTTTATCCTGAGCTGTAGTTGAGCTTCTATAGGTTTAGGCAGCTGGACAACACTTCAACTCTCTCTGCTACATTCTCAAACTATTTCATTTTTTGCTGTTATTTCAGCTTTTAACTCTATGTTCTCTCTCTGTTTTT
Source organism: Crenichthys baileyi (assembly GCA_036173005.1). Taxonomy (NCBI): domain Eukaryota; kingdom Metazoa; phylum Chordata; class Actinopteri; order Cyprinodontiformes; family Goodeidae; genus Crenichthys; species Crenichthys baileyi. The sequence goes on along the minus strand of JAHHUM010001527.1, from coordinate 109,566 downwards.
TCTCTTCCTCAAAGCTACATCTGGCTTGGCTCTGTGATTAGCTATGCCACCTTCTTGGAGAGGGTATCGACTAAGCTGCTGCTACCATCCACTTAATGCTTTATTGTGACTAAGTGTGTGTGCTCTCTTTCATAATCTAGACTCAAAAACTTGCTCAGAGTTCATCTGCTCAAGGAGGATGCTAGAACTCTATATGGGGAGGACATAGAAATCCTGCCTTCTCCCCTACTGCTGGAGGAGATGGAAGAAGTTTTTGGGGGGTCAAAGCTGGTGCTGGTACCTTTTGGGATACGGACCGGGCTAGAACTGCTCCTCTCTGCCTCCACCATCTCCTGCCTCTGCACCAGCTGACCTGGCTGATGTCCCCTGCCGACCTGTTGCTGCTCCCTGCTCACACCATAGGCGCTTTCATCGCCTGCCTCTTACAGCAGCGGCCGCCGAGCTCTCCCTGTCCGAAGCAGCCGCTGCCGGGCTCTTCTTGTCCACAGGAGCCTCTGCTGAGTTGTCCTCGTCCGCAGCTGTCAGCAGCTGAGTCCCAGAGCACTGCGGTCCAGCCAGCATCTTGTCTCCAGACTGCAAAAACCCAATCCATCTCTGCTTCCTCTTCGCACAGCAACGCCTCAGCTTCAGCCTCCGCTAGAGGTTAACTAGATGCTTTAGCACCAGCATCAGTCTCTGCTGGAGGCCTTCTCAATGCCTCAGCTCCTCCTGATCAGACATCATCATCCTCCTCATCATCTACACTCCTGGCTCAGTCATCAGCATCCTCATCATCATCGTCATTGACATTCTTTGCTCAGTCATCAACATCCTCTTCATCTACATTCCTGGCTCAGTCATCAGCATCCTCATCACCTACTCTCCTTGCTCAGACATCAGCATCCTCATCATCATCGTCATTGACATTCTTTGCTCAGTCATCAACATCCTCTTCATCTACATTCCTGGCTCAGTCATCAGCATCCTCATCACCTACTCTCCTTGCTCAGACATTATCAGCCTCATCATCATCATCATCATCATTGTCTACACTCCTGGCTCAGACATCATCTACATCTACACTCCTGGTCCAGACATCCTTATCATCATCATCTACACTCCTGGTTTAGACATCATCCTGTTCATTATCTACACCTCTGGCTCCAACATTATCATCTCCTGCACTGCCACCTGCTCCAGAGGAGCGCCTTTGTGTTCTTGTTGTTCCTGTTGTTCCTGTCCTGGAGGGGTTCGAGGACGAACTGCCTCCTGTTATTCCTGTTTCGGAGGGGTTCGAGGACAAACTGCCTTCACTTCCTGTTCCTGTTATGGAGGGGTTCGAGGACAAACCGCCTCTTGTGGTTCCAGTTTCGGAGCCTCAAGGGCTCTGCCGCAGACCTTTAGTGCTCCGCTACAAATATTCAGGTCTCTGCCGTAGATCTTCAGGGCTCCACCGCTTCCTGCACCGCTCTCCAGGGCTCCACCATGGGTGCAACCGGCTTCCGCGCCTTTCTCCTGAGCTCCACATTGGGTGCAACTGGTTTCCTTGTGGCCAACCTCCTGACCTCTTCCAAGGGTCCTCTACTCTGCTCGGCCGGCCTCCAGGCCGCCTGCTCCTTCGTCGCCTGTCTCCTAGACTCCGTCACAGTCGTCGCAGACCTCCAAAGCCCCAACGTCCCGGCCATCTTCCTGAACTCTGTGCCTCTTCAGGACGACCCCCCGCAGTCTCCTGCAGCCCTGGTTCATACCTGTTCAGCATTACCTCTGATTAGCCTGATTAGCCCAGCTTATTGGTTTGCACTCCACTTCCCTCTGCATGTTAGCTCTCTGGTCTTCATTGTTCCCCACTGGTTCCTCTTGTTACCTACCCTGTGTCTTTGCCCTGGTCCAGTCCTGAGTTCTTCCCTGTCTGTTGCCTGGATTTTCATGTACCTGCTACCAACCTGTTTATGTTGTTTTTCACCTGCATGTACCTGGTCATCTGTAAGTTAATTTTTTTTCATTAAATCCCTTTTCATTATTACACTTTATTCTGCATCTGGGTCCTACCTCAAACACATCCCATAGTTTTCCTCTCCACTGTCGCTACATGCATGCTCAGTATGAGGGATTGCTGCAAAGCCAGTGCAAACGACTGTCCACTGTCTCTACATGCTCATCCAGGAGGAGTAAATGCTGCAAGGTACAAACTCGATGCAATCTGCTGGGTTTCCTTAGATAAAAACTTTTGAACTAACTTGAATAAAAAACTGAATCCGATTGCACTGTTTGATAGTTAGAATTAACTGGAATGTATGTACATGACTTGAATTTTGTATGATTCGATTGAAATGACAAATGTAAGTGCCTTGAGACAACATGTGTTGTGAATTGGCGCAATATAAATAAACTGAATTGAATAGAATCATAATTAACAGAAATAAAGGCTTGAAAACTTCAGTCTAGTAATTAATCTATATAATGTGCTTCACTTGGTGAATTGAGTTCTTGAAATAAACTTTTCAATAACATTATAATATACTGAATTTGACTGTATATTAATATCTATAAATACAGCCAGTAAAATAAGTGTTGAACACGTCAACATTTTTCTCAATTTAAATATTTTTTATGATGTTTCCTTGTGTGTAGAGTACCTGGATTATTGGGTTGTTGGTAGCTCAATTTGTCTGATAACCTCCATAACGTTTAGTAATAATTTGCTAATGTTGTAGCAATTAATTCCTTCCCCTGATTGTCTTTAAGAATAATATTTAGACTCTGCCTAAGCTACTCTGAATTACAGAAAGTGTTTTCGCTTTTCTAGACCGTTTTCACGATGGGTTTAATAAAGCTGCTAGGGAGGAGTTTCTCTTTTCAGAGTTTAAATTGTACTATAATAGTTTTCAACTATCTATAACATTTAAGCAAATCTGTAAAAAAACAGAAGATGTAAAGAAATTAAGATACAGAATTTAAGAGTGAAAAAGATCGGTCAGACAAATCTCGGCTTACTGAAATTACCCTAAAGATCATATTATAGATACTAACTTATCCGCAGTTAAGTAAAATTTAGTCACTGAGGTATAAGCTCTGATCTGCAACATTAAATAGGTGGAATACTACAGAAAGGGCAAAATAAAAATACTACATAAAAGGTTGATTAATTCTACATCTTTTTCTGCTGTACTTAATAAATGTTTCCAGCCTATTCAGTGAAGTTTATGTAAAGTTATCTGTTGTTATTGGCTGAGTCTTTCCTACAGTAGATGACTCTGCTGCACACAACGGACTCACATAAAATAACTAAGACAAAAAAAATAACGGTTGGAATTCATTCACATTGACTGGCAAATTCACACATTGCATGTAATTTATCCTCGTGTGCATACTTAATAATGTAAAGTCTTTCCAAATGAGCAGAACAGTCGGTGCTGGACCTCAAAATCTGTGTTCATGGCTGGCTGAATTTCTATTGGCTCCCCGCATACATGAATGTGATAAAATGATTTAATCATATTGCTCATCTCCACATTCCAAAATTCGATTTTGCCAAATGAATCAATTTCTGCTTTATCTGTCACTCACAGTCTTTCCTTTTCACTTGATTGTGTATTTGACCATGGTAGAAATGCTATTTGTTTTTTTAGTTCAATTCAGAACAGATATTGTTGCTACTACACACACCAAACTAAAGTCGGAAGAATTAAAATAGGTAATTTAAATATACAGTGACAGCCACACTTATTGCCACGCTTGGTGAAGATGTGTGAAACGCCCTACAGACACGGCCGGCCATTACAATACGGAATCGACCCTCTCACATTTATCACACCACAGCGTATTGAAACGGTGACACCCTCTGACACCCTCTATCCTGTTTTATCCTTTTCTTTCTTATTGTTTTAATATGTAAGAAATGGTTAAACAGCAGCATGAAGATAGTATGAAGATTTGAACTGATTTGATTTGATTTGAACTGTATATACATTTGTTAGAATGGTATTAGTCCTCTGCCCAGATGTGCCTCAATCCTGTTTAGACACAGACCTACAGTATGAGGTGCTAATTAACTACTGAACTCTCTTCCTTCCTACAGGAATCCAATGTCGCTTTACTGTTCCAGATCACATGATCTGGAAAAGTAATCATTTGGCATAGGGACCCATTGGTAGTTCCAAAGGCTTTGACCAGTACCCAACTCTTTGGGCCAAAGGAGGAATGATGGGCTCAGCCACGGAAGGAACAAAAAGGACTGAACTACACATAGGGAACAAAAGATATTGGTAAAAACTCAGAATCCCAAAATGCACAGCATTAATCAATTGTTCATGCAAAGCTGTCAGAAAGGAGGAGTTACAGCTGGAATCTCTGTGACGTCATAGAGCTACAATTCTCTGGGCACAGCAGCATCGCTTTCTCTTTGCCTGCAACCCCCCCAAACTTTGCATCCAGGAGGACACACACATGAATGTCTTGAGTGTTTTTGATGAAACCTCGGATACACAAACAGCAGGTTTGTGTATCCGATGTCAGTACTCTAACTGAAAATAAGACTAGACACATGAAACAGGCCTGTCTGAGCTCCTGCAGGAAAGTATCTAAAAGAATTATAGATTCCCCAAGAAGAGACCGTGTGCCCCAAATACTTGGATGAAGAGTTTTTTACCCACTGCTCTGTACACCTGACGCATGCACCAGTCTAAGCAGATGCTCACTCCATCCACGAGACAACTTACTGGCCCTATCGCACCTCCTCCTGTTCATGATTCATGTAAGAGGTTGTGACTAGGCAGGGAAAATTGGATTAGGATAAAACTGTTTAAATTGAGTTTATTTAATTGTGTTTTGCTTTGTTTTGATGCTTGAACTGTGTCCAGCCAGGCCTAGACCAAGACAGAGATGAGGCTAGTCCAGTAACATGGGCTTTTTCTGTTTTATTAGTGTTGTTCCTTCGATTCCTCTCACCAACCTACATAAAATATGTCTGCATACTTCTTATAAGCATGCTAAATCATATCTCTGTTTATCTCAGCTGCAAATACCAAAGCTGAAGTTCTGCTAATGCTAAAGCGGTAGCCAACATTAGTTCTGCTGGGTTTACAGCCAAGATTGTTCTGTTTGCACTGGGACCGTTTGTAACATGCCCCCGGCAATCATACGCACATTACTATTTGTTATCTGCTAATCCCGGATGTGACATCACCTGTCTGTTTGTTTGCCATCTTGTGAGTCCAAAAAAACGTTTTTCGCCATCATAGTTCCTCACTCCATTCAAAAATCTGTGACAGCTATGGCTAGTTGACACAATATTAGGAATCAATTGTCCAAAAGGTTATTGATCTATAATTCAGCTAATTATTTTTAAGACATCATTTTATTAAAATAATATTTCATTTGAACTGGTGGTTTGAACACATACCAATTTTTGTTTTTAATTAGTTTCAAAGCTAAGTTGGCCTCATTCCAAATCCTCAAAACAAACCTTGTTTCTTAAATATAACTAGACTGTGATATCATCGCATCAATTTGTTGGTTTCAGTTTTGATCTTTCGTTTCCTTTTCTTTCGTTAATCTGTTTCCTTACTGTTCTCGTTTGTACTTAATTGTTCAATGTTAGCAGCCTAGTTCAAGAGTTTGTTAAATGAAGCATTTGAAGTTTAAGTATTTTTTAAATAAATTATTGTATTTAAAAGAAGTTGTTTGTGTTTATTCTGTATATGCGTGCAGAGCTTGCTTTTTGAGAATGCTAGTGCACAAATTTACTCCTTTATTGATTGTTCTAGAATACCCCAACCCACCAGGCAAGTATTCATAAAACAGTAACTGACAAAGACTGAGAGCTGTTTGATTATTAATTCCTGATTTTCAGTCGGTGCACTGACTTGGCAATTTGATTAAAATTACAAACTTTGTCAATAATTGCCTTTGGTACTTAATAGTTATTCATAGCCAAACCAAAATATTGTGCACAACATTGCACAACAATGGTAACACAGAAAGAATGCATTCAGAAAATATATATTAAGGCATTCTGTATGTAAAACAGACTTATTTGTAATGGGAAAAAAGTAATTAATTCACTTACAACAGTAATACCATGTTGCAATACACATCAACATTCCAGGAGTAACGTGTTATTTGTGCAATGCAGGGTATGATGGTACATTTAGACATCTAAAAACCATCTAAAACCAATTCTACACATCAAAATCATGTAAAAAAGAATTCTTACTAGGTAATGAAACATGCAAACATAGTATAATATAAAGCTTTTTCTGATTTCTTTTATTATTATACTTAACTTTTGTATTCAATAAAATCTCAAAGAACCTTCTCACCTCTGAGAACAAAGTACCTATCTATACACTGTGGTAATTAATAGCTCTTTATGTGAAGAGGTGTCTGTCAATTGGATCCGAAATTACACAAGCATTTTATTTTTGTGCTGTCAGAGAGTTTTTTGTTTTCATGCAACAACACTCGGGCGGGGGTGCCCATGAATGGCTGCAAATGAGTCAAGAGTAGAATGATTGCAGAGCTGTCACTTGGTTTCGAATTGTAAATTATCTCCTCGCACCTGTCATTTCAGGTCCAGTCGCTTGTTAAAAACCCAATCAGCTGTTTTGACTAAACAGTAATTTGTCAGAAATAAGGACACAGCACTTTGTTTGACACCAGAAGCTGGTCTACTTATTCAACTTGACCAAAACCAACAATTTGCAGAACAAATACTTACAAAGTGTGCTTTTCAGTGGGAATACTGCTACTTTACAATTGGCTTCTGCTTTTTGTTTTGTGTGTTATCAAGGAAATATGATTTTTTTTTAATTCCAGCACATACAATGCTAGTCAAAAGTATGGACACACTTTCTGATTTAATGGTGGGTGTTTATTTGTATTCCAACCTCTGGCAACTCCTTCGAGACAGTTAAAAAACCATTTAAGGTGACCACCTCATGAAGCTCATCAAGAGAATGCCAGCAGCAAAGCAGTAATCAAAGCGGACGCTTTATGAAGAATCTGCTATATAAAAAATGTTTTGAGTTATTTCACAATTTTTTGCTTGCTACATATTTCTATATACTTTTGCTTCATAGTTTTGATGTCTTCACTATGTAAATTTAATGTAAGTAATGAATAAAAGGAAAAGCCGTTGAATGATAAAGGTACGTCCAAACTTTTGACTGGTAGCGTAAATCCTGATAAACAACATAAATGACCCTCGAAAATACAACTGTACTGACCTTGCAAGCTTTAGCCCAACCTAAGGAAAAAATGACAGTATCTGCCTGAGTGTCACCCACATGGCACATTTACACGATGGATTTGGTGACACTTGCAAGGACAAGCGCAGCGCAAATGAAAGGGACAGACATAAAGCCTCATTCCAGCATAGTTGTCATAATCCACCACCAGAGGTTTTCTTTTTCATAACTCTCCCTGAGATAAAGTTATTACTTTCGGTAACAACAAACCAACATGGGGGCCCTTAGGCAGTTAAAGGCTGTTTGTCTCATCTGAGCATTTGTCTAAATTCCTATTATTTGTTTCGTCTAAATTTGGCCCTGACTGCGAGGACATGATGACGCGAGTTGTGCAGACAGATTTATCTGAAAGGCTGAGGACGGGAAAGGAGAGGAAAAAGTACCACAGGGGTGATCTTGGGAGTGCTTGCAATCACAGAGCCGACCAAGGTAAAATTTGTTTCACAAGATAATAAGCAATAGGCTGGGGGGATTAGGAAATCTTTCAGCACCGAACCACATTTCCTAATTAGAAATCTAACAGCAGTCATCTGTCAGGCCTGAATATTCAGCTTATTGCTTCTGGATTCCAATATTATCTACCAGAAGCCTGGTTTTACATGTATTACTGTATGGCAGAAATCTTATATATCCAAAGTCCAAATAAAAAGAAGCTAAAGCATAATTTTCAGTTCTGTTGTGCACCACGAATTCAATATGGATATTGTAGATACGATCAACAATGGGAATAGCTTGTAACGAAATAGAGAGACTCCATCTTAAATTAAAAATGTTATTACTCTGCACGCTCCAAACAGGGATCCATGCTCTCAGAGTTTCTAAAAGTAAAACAGGAGGCAGATCTTTCTCTAATCCTTTAGAGTCCAGGATGATGAAATTGAGTTATTTCTGCCAATAACTATGTGCACTTTTGCTGTGTTTTTGTTTCCTTTCAGTATCATTTTTTGCTCACCGAGTGTCATTAGCTCTGTCAGATTGGACTCTTGCTGAAAATCATTCTAGGTGGGGGAGGCAGAGTATTTGAACACTCTCTTACCCAGTTTTGTTCTGACTCTGGGAAGAAACATATGATGAAAAGCTTAAGAGCACCGTTCCATGCGAGGTAAGGGGCCAAGTCATCAAAGCAGTCAGGTAAGGGGGATGTAATCCCAGTATACATTTCTACACAAAAAGGAGCATGTGTGTCTGTGAGCAAACAGAAAAGGAAGGATGACCAGCAGCTGCATGCATATGACAATGGTGAACACGATATCCGCAACCAGTGATAAAACACAGGGCACAATGAAAGACTGAGTCCAGCTTCTTAAGATTTTGCTCATGTGTATTCATAAACAACAAGTCACCAAAGTCCAGAAGTGGAGAAAATGTTGCTGAGATTAAGTAATCTCAGACATGTTGAGAGAAACATGCCTTGTTTCTGTACAAGAAACCCCCATTTAGATTTCATTTTTACAAAAGATTTTTTTTTCTTTCTGCTTATTTTTCTCTTCTTTTTCGTTTACAATCACATTTAGGTGATATAAGTTTCTTTTTTTGTGTGTTTGAGCCTGCCATTCAGACCACTAAACCATTTACATAAACTGTTGAAGCTGTCTGTTTTATTTTAACTGTAGAGGCAAGAACTGACCACGCCGTAGGGGAAAAGTTGCTGAGCCCGAACTGCTGGTCACTTTTGAGGAAGGGAACGCATTATGTTTATTCCGGCTTTTCTGACAATGTGGAAATAATTTTAACTGATGTGATTAGGAGTTTGGGAAGCGCTGGATAGGGAAAATGTTTTAGTAAGTAAAACATTTTATAGTGCCTATAGGTTTATTATGTTCACTGACTTTGCCTTGGTGCACAGCAAATATTAGGAGTTAATGTTTCAGTGCTAGCACATATTACAGTGTTAAGACTTTAGTGTTGCATTCACCATAAACCACTCAGTACAAGTGTGATAACAGAATAATGTGAGTCTTACATATCAGAGCCGATGGTTTTCAACACCTGAGAGTGTTACCTTGAACCTCTGGCTACCTGACCAAGTTTGCTTTAGGGAGAATGTCACCAACGCCATTTTTTTTTTGTCCTCGCTTGGATCATGATGTTAGGATTCTGCACTGGTTGTCTGCCTGCTCTGGGCTGCAGCTTTTAGGATGATTATTATCACCATTATTATTACTTATTATTACTCCTCATCTGCTCCACCCATGCTCCTGCCTTTATATACAGCTCTCTGACAGAAAACCAGTGGCAGATTATCGTAAGCCTTTGTGTGAGTAGTATCCAACGTCCGTTCCTTGCCTGTCTGCCTGATCTGATCTCATTTTGATTCACGGATTTCCCTGCTCTGCCTTGCCCACGTCTGATACTTCATTTGCTTCTGCTTTCTGGACAAACGACCTTGCTTCTGCCTCCTGACCAACCCTCTCTGCCTAACCTTGGATCCATATGCCTGAATCTGCCTTCCGTTCATGACCTCACTTCTGTGCCCCGACCCATGATTCAAGCCTCTCCCTCGGATCCTGTCGCCTCATTCTGTCTTCTGTGTTTCTGTTCCACTGTTCCCCAGTGACTGAGCCTTCTGCTCAGTCACTGGGTTTACAAACCTGACAGCCAGTGTGACGTTGCCCTGCTGCCTCCTGATGATCACACTGAGGAGCCGAAATTCAGTTTCCTGATCCTCTCATGGATTCTGAAAAGAGGTCCCTGCCTACCGCTGGTGGTTTGCTGCCAAACGCCTTCCAGAAAGATCAATATACAGTATCTTTTAAAACTTATCAGTTGTGTTGGGCTGAAATTTCAGGTCTTCTGAACAACCCGTTACACATGAGGAGAGTATGTAAGTACTCTGATCATCAAGGGGAGTATGTAAGTAGAACACTTTCTGGTCAATTACAATTATTGTTGTCGAAATGTACCAATAATGGGGTTTTGTTTAAACTTTTGGTGGACGGACTAAAACAAAAATTCATTGTTTACAACCCTTTTTTTTTCATGTTTTTTTTTTTTTCAAAAAGCAGGATACATAAGGTCCGTCCAATTCCATGGTCGTTTTTCTCATTAAAATCATTTTTGAACGTTCGAGTCGGCCAGAAAGGAGTTGAAAGTCATTATATTTGGTGTGTTACTTGATTGTCCGTGTATTGCAGGAATTTTAGTCTTAAAATTGTGTCTTGATTAGCTGTACCAATCATTAATGCCAACATCTCCTTTACTTTGCATATGGCTATGGTATATTTTTTTAAATCTGCATCCTGTTTAATATATAGCCATATAACTCATGGTTGGATACTGTACTACTCATACATTGAAATTATTTCGAGATATTTGTTGTTTGGGTGTTTTTTTGTTTTTGTTTTTTTAAGCAGTGAACACTTTAACGAGTTTTAAGTTAAGATCTACATTGCATGGTAAGTTTACACTGTTGAAAATGTGCCGCTATAAGCGTCTAAACTAAAACGTAATCTTAAATTTGGGTTTACTTCATCCTAGACATCATGAAGTCTGTCTGTTCTCCTTTAAATATAGTTGGTATATAAAGCTGAAGTCGGTATCTGAGTAGCATTTGAATAAGCAAATTCAGTTATTATCAAGACTCCATATGATCCTCTCATGATAGAATATTTAAACTACCACAGAAATAAAGCGATTACTAGTCTTACATGGTTACAATGGTAAAATATCAGGTGGTCAATAATACCATTTTGAATTTAAATTAACATCAAACCAGATTTGGTTAGCAGACAGTAAAACATAACGGGATTGTTCCGCAATTACCCACACCAACAACCAAGAAATCATGTTACACAAGATGAAGGAAACCTTTGAGCACAGACACTCACAATTCGTCTTGACCACAATTCTCATGAATCACTCAACATACTTCTGTGTTTCCAAGGTTTCTTGACACAAAACAGCTGGTATGTATTGGTATCCTCTTATGTTGCAATTACACTGCTTGTAATTGTAAAGATTTTAGCAATGATAACATTTTTCATTGTTGTTGCAGATACTTCAAGATTTTAGTCTTCTCTTCGAACCAGAAGAAGAACTGCTAGAACTGCTAGAGAAGTGGCATACATCCTTCCAAGGAAAGGTGGTACAAGAAGCTTAGACATCTACTCCGTTACTTCAAAATTTGCTCAGGTCTGCCAGAAATCAGGATGTTCATGAATCATCGGGCTACCAACCAGGTATTGACCAAACAGTATTTGAGTCATCTGGTCATCTTGCCTTTAGGGAAAGAACTGAGGGTGGAAGGCAAGCTATAACACAGCACTTTTTTTCGTTTTTGTTTTCTCAGTTCTTTCAGAGTGGGACAGTGACATGGCATTTTTGCTGCCCCTGCACATTCCACTGCCTCGGCCTGCTAAGAAGAAAATGCTGAAGATCAGTGCTGCTCAGGATGTGGAGCATCTTTCTGCGTTTTGACAAGGTAAATGTGCAACTAAATGTGATTTTTGTGGCAGACTGTACTGAAGAGATTTTACATTTGCTTCTTCTTTTTTCTTTTTTTTTTTTTTTTTTTTTAGTTATGTAAGATGAACCCCTTGTATGACAGGAAAAACACTGCCAGCCATTCCTCCTTGCATCTGGAACTAACAAGCAGACCGTCAGGGTGTACTATATTGTGATGGATAAGAAGCTCATCCTCTGCCAGCGAACCACATCCTTGGCAGCCATTGACAAACTCTTTAAAATTCACTTTGTTTTCAGTGTAAGTTATGATGATACTCTAACAAACATGTGCACTGTCCTTCAGATAACCATATATGGTATTGATGTTGACACCACAAAAGAGAGCCGAAAAGTGAAGGATTTAAGAGCAAAGTTCATGTACAGCAGGCAAGAACCAAGTTAATATCTAGTGTTTATTAAACTTGCAGGACACTGAAAAGTGAACCTTTTCCAGTTTAGCCTTTTTGTTTTTACCAACAGTGGGAAGCATAATACTGCAAGGTAAAAGAAAATGTGAAAAATGTAGAGGTGCCACATTTGTAGATCCTTGCAAAATGCACCTAGTACATTAATCAAGCATCTTACATTTTTCATGGGTTATGGCCAGGCAAGAAATTTGTTCTTGTTTGTGCCTAAGATAAATGTTCATTGCATTTTAAAAGTTTTTGTAGTTTTTAAAGGTATTTAAATAGTTGTCATAGTATTGCTAACCATGGTAACAAATCCTGATTGTCCAAAGGCATGTCAGTCAGATGCAATTGAACATGTATCCCAGGAATGTGTGCTTGACATGGCTGAAGATGCACATTCAACATCTTTCATGTCCAGCGAGCAGGCAAAAGACACGTGTGCTTCAGTTGTAGCAAAGTTACAGGGCAGAGGTGTTTCCATCAATGTTGTGTTGCCTGTTGTTGAAAGCATGGAGGACTATGTCAGTGAGCTTCATTTATATATTAAAGAAAAAAAAACATATAAGAGCAAGTGATTGCAGTGCCATCTGATAATCCTGCAGTGGAAAAGGTCTGCACCAAGTATTTTAGTGAAAAATGGGGTGTTGTAGAACCAGTTCAAATTCATTTGGGAGTCAGGTTTGATTCAAAGAGAAACAAATTATCTGGAGAACAAGTTCCTGTAAATAAAATTTTTATGTATGTACCTCTCCTAAAAACATTAGCGTTTATTTTTAAAATGCTGAAGTCTGCTGTCAAATGAATAAAGCATCAGCTCTAGATGGCCTGTGTAAGGACTTTGTAACGGCAATTACAAACACCATTATTTTATGAATGCAAAGGTGCTGTAGAAATTCAAGTTTATTAGGATGACCTTGAAGTGTCAAAACCAGGCAATAATAAGGTTGGATGTCTATATTTTACATTGCACAACTTGCCACCAAAACTCATCATTGAACATCCATCTGATTTATGTGTTTCATTCCCAAGATGAAAAAAATATTGTATTGGCAAAATATTCCATTTATTGTTAAAGTATTGGAACAAAGTTATTAATTTACTGAACAACCTCTCTGTGGCACCATTGCACAAATAACACGGAGATAATATTTTTTGTTTTTTTAGGTTTGAACTCAATTCTTGGTTATGTTGAATCGTCTTCTGCAAACTACTACTGCAGAATGTGTCTCATTGACAATGTTTCTGCTCAAACATTATTCAGTGAGAAGGATCCATGACTGAACTTATGTACAAAATTAACCAATGATGGGCACTACAGATATTTTGGGGAAAGTTCCTGTTTTGGGATGAAACACAACAGCAGTCTTAACTCGTCCTATCAGATAATTTTGTGTTTAACATAATGCACAGTATTTCGGCAGGTGTAGCAGAAAACGAAGTAACGATGTTGTTTGAACATTTGAAAAAGAACTTCTACTGAAAACATAGTTGAACGTGTTCATGCATTTAACTATATATTTATGGATAAAAATAATCGTCCAACTTGCATAAACTTGTTTTGTACTGGTATTGGCCTTAAGGCCAGTCAAACGTTATCCCTTATTCAAAAAATTCCTCTACTTTTTGGTGACAATTTCCCAGAGGGTGACAGGCACTGGCATTTACTCTTGCTTTTGTTGGATATTGTTAATGTTTTTTTCAGTTTGACTGTTTTTTTTTCACATCTTATTGAAGAGCATCACAAGCTGTTTGTGGACTTGTATCCACAAAATAATCTGATACCTAAACCTTACTTTATGATAAACTATTGAGTGTATATATGCCAAATTGGACACTTGGTACATAATGAGTCTGAGATATGAGGAAAAATGCATTCTTTAAGAAAAAAAAAAATAATAACATAACTAAATCCTGTGCAAAGAAACCTCATACTGTTTTTGCTTATCATTGGGAATCCTTGTCTGTAAAAGGACTTGAGTGTGGGCCTGTCAAATCCAAATGTTTGAATACAGTAAAAAACGCTAACCTAATTTCAGAGCCTTTTTAAATTGAGATGTAAAGTGAAATCTATTTCAAAACTTGGGTCAAACGTAATAGTATTGAATTTCACACTGGTCTTGTTTGCACAGATTTTGTCAAGTTGCCTGTTTTCATCAGGATTCTGTTTGTACTTCTGAGAGATGGTATTTATTTTTAGGAATCGGAGATGGAGGCAACATTTGTGGAACATTTTCATTCTTTTCATGTTGTTGACCAAATGCACAAGATTTTAGTTGTTGGAGCAGTAGATTGTAAAACAGTTGCACTGATGGATATAAACTGTAACACCAAGACTACTACCTTTTAGGGTACATTGCAGATTTATATTTACCATTAGTTTAATTCATGTTTGTCGAATTAACACTATAGGGTAGTAGAAGGTAACCCCCTCAGTGTTGACCTTTTATTCCTTCAGTGTCCAATTCAATTCAATTTAATTCAGTTTATTTATATAGCGCCAATTCACAACACATGTCGTCTCAAGGCACTTCACAAAAGTCAGGTACATACATTCCAATTAATCCTAATCATTGAACAGTGCGGTCAGATTCTGTTATTTATTCAAATTGGATAAAAAGTTTTTCTATCTAAGGAAACCCAGCAGATTGCATCCAGTCAGTGACTTGCATCATTCACTCCTCCTGGATGAGCATGTAGCGACAGTGGAGAGGAAAAACTCCCTTTTAACAGGAAGAAACCTCCAGCAGAACCAGGCTCAGAATGAGCGGCCATCTGCCACGACCGACTGGGGGTTAGAGAGAACAGAGCAGAGACACAAAGAGAACAAAGAAGCACTGATCCAGGAGTACTTTCTATGGGAAGGAAAAGTAAATGTTAATGGATGTAGCTCATTTAGTTGTTTCACCTAGAAAGAAGGAACAGATAAACTCTGAGCCAGTTTTCAGGTTTAGAGTCTGAAGAGAGCACAGAGTTAGTTACAGTAAAAGCTCAGTCAGTAGCTATGTCTAGGAGAGAGAAAGGGTTAAACACTGAAAGACAGGGCCATGTGGATCATCGGTAGAGGGTGAGCATTAAGTTGTTGCCAGCAGAAGCTTGGAGGATTCCCCTCTCCAGAAAGGTGTCACAGGTAGACACAGAGTCAGGCCAGGTGTAGCTTCTAGGAAGAGAAAAGAGAGAGAACAAAGTTAAAAGCTGAAATAACAGCAAATAATACAAAATTGAAGAGTAGTGTGAGAATGTAGCGAACAGGGTGAAAGTGGTCATTATGTCCTCCAGCAGCCTAAGCCTATAGCAGCATAACTACAGAGATAGCTCAGGATAACCTAAGCCACTCTAACTATAAGTTTTATCAAAAAGGAAAGTTTTAAGCCATCCTTAAAAGTAGACAGTTTGTCCATCTAGAGCCCACTGATGGCCATGTTATACTAAAAACCACAACGATTGGGATACCTCTCTCTGTCAGAATGACCATAACTATTGGTCAACTATTATAACTATTTTGCTACGGTTGTGTGGTCTACCTACATGTGGTGTGTGTGTGTTATTTTTGTTTTTTGTTTTGTTTTGGATGGAGGCACTGAGTGAGTTATTGCCAACATTAACTCTGTGTTCTCACCTTGTTTATCTTTCCCATAGTTTTATTGCCCAGTTCCCTTTTGCAGAATTGCAAACAATTGCTTAAATCTTCTTGCTTGAGGTCATGCCACAGTATCTCAACCAGATTTATGTTTGGACCTTGACTAGGTTTGAACCTTAACTAGGCCACTCCAAAAGTTTTTTTGAGATGTTTAGTGGTAGACTTGATGGTGTTCTCCTCATTATTGTCCCTCTACATAACCCATGTACGCTTGGGCATAATATTGGAAACTTATGACAAGGCATTTTATTTTCTCCCAAGATGTTCTGGTAGAGAGCACAATTCATGTTTATGTAGCATCATCCAGGTCCTAAAGCAGCAAAGCACCCCTAACCATCAGACTGCCATCACCATTTTGCATCGCTTGAGATCCAAAAAGGGTTAGGCAAGCAAACTGACCAAAATCAGTGGTTAATCATAGATAAGCCAGGTTGGTTTGGATAGCTCTTTTGCCTTATTTCAAAACATAATTTGAAAACTGCCTAAGTTTTTTCGTCCTGAGTAAATACAAAGACATATTATAAGAATATTTATTACACTGTAATTTCTTGTTAAATTTCAGAATCTGTACCACACAGTGATTTTGCCTGGCTGCTGGCTAGTGGCTATGGAATGTTAGGATTAAAATATTTATTTCAATATAAACACATTTGTTTTAGGTGGTGAAACAGGCCTTTAACATAAAAAAATGTGTTTGAATTCTTTAAATTTAAAATCTGTTTTCTGGTAATACTGTAACTAAAGTGCATGGCTGTATATATACATATATATATATATATATATATAAATTCTTATATTATAAAAAATAAAATAAAAAAACCATCAGATGGATTTTTGTTCAGGATAAAAGCACATAGAAGAGACATGTTAGAGGAAAGTAATATTTTGATGATCGTTATCAATGGCACTGCACTTAAACAATTTTAAAAAATAGATAAGATGAACCTGCTCTCAGTTTTAGTATTTTTTTGATGTTGCTTCAAACAGGAAAGTGGTTGAAAACTTTTCTCTATCCGTTAGCTTCTCAGAGAGCCTTGCACTCAGACTCTGAGAAAGCCAGCTTAGCTGGCCCCAAAGGCTCACGCTACTTAGTAGCTAATGAAAATGAAACATTGGTTCTAAGGGGCACCTTACAGGCGCACATTTCAGCCTGATGTTTTGGCTTGCACTGGGCACTGTATAGCCTTTGATAGATTGGCGGGAAGGGGCTAGAGCTAACTTTAGCCCTTAATGCTTTGAAATATGCTTGCACTACAGTTTTCTCTTGGTGAGGCCAAATATCCCCTCGTGATGATTTATTAAGCCCATTTCGAGCCTTCTCGTCAGGGATAAATTGGCTCCTGCCTTCAGTATTGCCCTTGATGGATAATCAGCTCATTTTTCTTGATTATTCTATCTATATGGCTGTTGCTTAAAATCAAAATGAATATCACAAACATAATGCTCTGGCCATTCTTGCCTCATACATCTTAGCTTATGTGATAACTTTAATAATGGTCAGTGATAACGATGCGTCCGATTTTAAATTATGTGATATTTCAAAGAGGCTGTGGCACTATGTGGCTTTTAACCCCACTGGATTTCACAGAAATGTAATGAGAGTTCAGATTTCAGTCCAGTCAGGCTCAGTACTGGAATCAGCTACTTAATTAAGGAGGGTATCCGCCCGCTGAACCCAAAGTAGGAGCTGGTTCCATCAGCCTGAAAAAAAATGGAAGAACAAATAAGCATAATAATGTTTAATCAGCCCAATTTATGTCTTAAGGCAGGGGTGCCTAAGTTCAGTCAAAGAAAGCTACTATCCCTAACTTTTATATGCATCCCTTTTCTAATACACCTGAATCAAATGAATGGCTCATTACCAGGCCTCTGTGGATTTAAATGACATAAAGATGAGGGAATTCAGTATTTTGGTTTAGGTGTGCTGGAGGAGGGATGCTACAAAAATGTGCAGGACAGGTGCTCTCGAGAACTGGACAGAGGCTCCCCTGGCTTAGAGGAACATAAATTGTATATCAGTCAGGTTTACTACTGTCTTGTGTAGCAACTAACTCAAATTACAGAATTTAAATTATTAAAACTCAGGCTTATATTCGACTAGTTCTAGGATTCTGTGGTGGAGCAGAATGTGAATAATGACACAGAGAAAGACTTTGAAAAACAACAATGAACTGAATTAATCTGGGGTTTGCGCAATTTACCAGTAAGGCGCCTTCAAATTAAATAAACGTCATACAGAAATAAAAAAAAGATGGGCCCAAAACGTAAGCCTTACTTTTAAAAGAAAAGCAGCAACCTAATCACACCTTGTCCATCCAGGACAGATATGAATCTCCTTGTATCATGAATGGGCTTTGTATATCCTGATGGGGGGCTTACCATCCAATGTCAATCAATCTACTTTGAAGATGAAAACAAAGAAGGGAAACAGCCCTGACGTGCACAAAACAGCAGATAATATTCAAACTCATACCATACATCCTCACATCTCATGTAAGTACATTACAGTAACAAATCCTGCTTCAGTGAGTTTTGTCTGCAAATAATGCAATATAACAACAGATAATGAATGATGAATTTATGAACTAATTTGATTTCCCACCAAGGACAAGAGAATACAGAATGTCTTGCAGAACTATAGGAAAATCTATTTAAATGCACCTGTTTTTTTAAATAACTGAAATACTAATAGTTCCGATAAGGAAAATATGTTTACATCCATGAAACAACTCTTTAAAGTAATAAACACTGACAGAGTTACACTCGCAGTAGTAGAAAAAATATATATTTTTTGCCAGTTCTTCTTTCCAAAAGAGCTGAAGCTGAGTCAGATTGGAGAGCATTTGTGAACATCATTTTAGAATTTTTGATATTGACTTTCAGTTGGATGTATGACTTTGACTGGGCCAGTAACTTCATCCATCTTCCCATAAACTCTGACCAGCTTCCCTGTTCCTGCTAAAGCAAAGCATCCCCACATCATGATGCTGCCCCCACTATGTCTCACAGTGGGGATGGTACATTCAGAGTGATGTGCAGTGGTGCTTAGTGTTTTGTATTTAAGACAAAAGGTTCAATTTTGGTCTCATCTGAACAGATTAGTGGATTAGTGGCGTGTCAACAGATTCTCCCACTTCAACTTTGGATCTCTGCAGCTCCTCCAGAGTAAGCATGAGCCTAATGCTCTCCTGGCTTGGCCTTGGCCTCAATGAATTTTATTAAAGAGTATCAGAGTAAAGATGCACACCCTCCTTTTCATAATTTAGTTTTATTTATATATACATATATTAAATACTGGATAATTTCCCTCTCATTTACAATTATTTGCCACTTTCTGTTGGTCTAACACATAAAATCCCAATAAAATGCACTGAAGGTTTTGGCTTTAATGTGAGAAAATGTGATATAGTTCAAAGGCTATGAATGAAGGCATTGTATGTGCAATAACTGCAGCCTTTAGGATTTGCTTAAATAGTAGTCCTTGATTCAAACTCCTTCTCTTTCTGTCCACAATGTTGGAGATTAAATTTTATACTGTGAAAGTCACAATTTTATGGTACCAGGGAAAAAACATATAGTGTAAATAGTTCTTAAATAAGAAACTATGAATTATGTGCAACAACATTTTGTGTTTCTGTTCAATAGATGTTTTTCTATCTGCTGGAACTCATGCCTTTAACTTTAATTGTATCCATCTGGCAAACTGAAATGACTAGAGACACAGATGAGAAAGACACACCTCTGAATGTTTGTTATGTAAACTGTATATCAATGCCAAAACAGACAGGTAACAGCATTAAATGATGTCTCAACTAAATATATGGTGAGGACTAGACAGATATCTAAGTGATAGTAGAATAAAGCTTTAAGCTAACAAGGATCTTCACGGAGTATGCTGAATAAGTCAAAAACTAGTGCTTGTAGAAATACATAACAAAAAAACCAAGCAGTTTTCCAGTGGTTCTCCAACTTCTTAGGCCAAGGTCCTCTTTAGATAAACAAAACCTTGAGGCCAACCCATGTGAACAATACTGGAAAGGTTTAAGTTTCACTTTAGTTAAAGAGAAAAGAAAACCTGAATGTACAATTTTTTTCAAAATTTCCAATCCTTATTCCATTGATTTCCACTTTTCCTGTGTCAACAGGTTATTTAGTCGATGTGTCACATTGTCCTTGGGTTGTTTTTTGTTTTCTTATATATATATTTATAAAAAAAAACAATTAAGTAGGAAAGGCACATTACTAAAACAATGAAAATAAACTGCTCGATCACTTTTTGCTTATTTATAAACATCTTGTAAAAATCAAAGTAAATTTGTCCAAAGGGACTTAACAAACTTATAAAAAACGCAATATAGTTTTCAGTTTCCAAGGTTGTATGGAGTCAAATTTCACTGTACATATCAAGAAACCTTATAAACCTCAAGCAGATAAAGCTCACTGCAGATCTGTAGGAGATATATGTAGCTTCTTCATTAGTGACCTGTTGAAGTCATTTAAGCCAAGTTTGTTTGTTTTTTTTTTGTATTCTTCCCTAAGCAATTTTCCAGCTTTATGTAGTCATACAAAAAAAAAAAAAACACAAGAGATAGGCACCAGCACCCTGGCCTGGAAAAATCAGCAGTTTTAGTAAGTCAGGTAAAAAGCTAATTATTCATGACAATTCTTAGTTGGGACTCCTTGCTTTATCACACTTGTCTTCATATTTTATCATGGGTTTCCATGATTGACCAACACATAGTGGTGTATGATTATGAAGTGCATGGAAAATGGTAAGAGATTTTAAAAATATAAAAAATATAAAAAGCATTGTTTGCATTTGTCTACAGCCCCCTTTACTCTAATATCTCTAAATAAAGTCTAGTGCAATGAATTACCTTCAGACGTCACCTATTGTTAAAACGAGATATTTAAATTGTATACAAGACACTGCCGTTTTTTTACTTTCTGAAAAAAACAGACGTAACTTTCTCCTTTTTAGGTCAGTTAGTATTTTCAAAATAATTCCTATTTGCCAATTAAAATGCAATGGCAGTTGCAGTTTAAATGTGCTCTCCTCGGGTGTGACGTCTTTCCAATTTAAGTTGGTAAATAGAGCAATTAACAGCAAAGAAATTAGGTGTAAAAGACAGCTAGACAAACAGAAAAAGCAGTTTTCATAAAAAGTTCTATAGTGTGGTAGAAGACTGTAACTGGGCACTAAAGCTGGTGAGAATTAAAGCTATTACACAAAGAACAACTATAATATCGCTTCTGTTATCTACTGTTCATTCCTTTGATACCAATATGGATTACCTATAGCTACTCTAGCATTCGCACCACAAAAGGAAGAAATTTAATTTAATTATTGTTTTGATGTAAACTTTACAGCAATGTCTCTGACTTCTGAATGTGCATACCCTGATTGTCTTGGATCAACAGCACATCTCTGAGCTAAACCATGAAACTGTGATTAAAAGGGTGAGAAAAGGTCAGAAACAAGGAAAAAAATATAACATTGCTAAACAAAGCAGGTTCTCCCACTTGGGCTTCAAGAGATGTGATGGATGTTTCTCCCCTTCCAAGTGTTTTTAATCTCCTGACTTGTGATGGAAGATAATTGCTTCATCAACTTGTCAGTGCAACTGCAATACCATCTTGTTTTGTTATATATTTAATTACACAACAAATACAATTACTTGCTCCTTTTATGCTTTAATCAGCTGCAACGAGCCTTCTTGACTCTTGAGAATCAATTCAGCATAATGATTGTACTACCATGCATGGCCAAAGCAAGTCATGAGGATTGCCCAGTATATATGATGGACTAACTGTCTACTTTTAAGGCTGGGCTTAAAACTTTCCTTTTTGATAAAGCTTATAGTTAGAGTGGCTTAGGTTATCCTGAGCTATCTCTGTAGTTATGCTGCTATAGGCTTAGGCTGCTGGAGGGACATAATGACCACTTTCACCCTGTTCGCTACTTCTCACACTACTCTCAATTTTTCATTATTTGCTGTTATTTCAGCTTTTAACTTTGTTCTCTCTCTTTTCTCTTCCTAGAAGCTACACCTGGCCTGACTCTGTGTCTACCTGTGACACCTTTCTGGAAAGGGGCATCGTCATAGCTTCTGCTGGCAACAACTTAATGTTCACCCTCTACCGATGATACACATGGCCCTGTCTTTCAGTGTTTAACCCTTTCTCTCTCCTAGACATAGGTATTGACTGAGCTTTTACTGTGACTAACTCTATGTGCTCTCTTTCAGACTCTAACCTTGAAAACTGGGCTCAGAGTTTATCTGTTCTTTCTTTCTAGGTGAAACGACTAAAGGAGCTACATCCATTAACATTTACTTTCCTTCCCATAGAATGTACTCCTGGATCAGTGCTTCTTTGTTCTCTTTGTGTCTCTGCTCTGTTCTCTCAAACCCCCAGTCGGTCGTGGGGCAGATGGCCGCTCCCCACTGAGCCTGATTCTGCTGGGGTTTTTTTCCTGTTAAAAGGGAGTTTTTCCTCTCCACTGTCGCTACATGCATGCTCATTATGAGGGATTGCTGCAAAGTCAATGCCAGTGACTGTCGACTGTCTCTACATGCTCATCCAGGAGGAGGGAATGCTGCAAGTCACTGACTGGATGCAATCTGCTGGGTTTCCTGACAGAAAAACGTTTTATCAAATTTGAATAAATAACTGAATCTGACTGCACTGTACAATGATTAGGATTGATTGGAATGTATGTACCTGACTTTTGTGAAGTGCCTTGAGACAACATGTGTTGTGAATTGGTGCTATATAAATAAACTGAATTGAACTGAATTTGTCAGAAATGGTGCTGAGAGGTAGTTCCCGCTCGAAGGCTTTGTTTTTTACAATAGCAAAAAACATAATAGGGTTTGTCAATCTTGTCTAATGGCAGGCTCAATGGCAGATCAATGGTCGTCCCTATAGTAGGTTCTGGAGGACCATGTATAGATCAAGTATTACCATCTCTATATATGTCTGCTCTATGTATAGCTGGGATAAAATCCAGACCACACTTGTCCTAAGCAAGCAAGAGATCTTGGTCTAAATGCAAATATACATCAGCTCTGAGGATGTTACTGGGAAATAACAAGTGCACTCGGTTATTTTATCTTTATCTTTATTGATATGTCATCAAGGGGAATATGAAATTTCATGACATATATCCGACTATAAAATGACTGATTACCAATACTTCCATGCAGTAAAGTCACACAGGCTGAATTTTTAAAATACTTTGTTTTTATGCTAAACCAGTTGTTTAAGAAAGTTCCTGGAGACAACTGACAGGATGCTCAAAGCACACTGTTCTTTTACTCCTAGTGCATGGTTTCTGCAATCCTTCTTTTTGTTATGCACTACTCCCTTAGTAAATGATCCATATGTAGTACCGCCACCATCAGTAGTGTCGAGCAAAGTAAGTTTGGCATAGCCAGGCTTTATTTCTTTTAGATAATGTGGATCAACAAAACCCAAAACTCAGTTCACATTTACCAGAGAAAAATATAGAGGTTATGACCTTTCTCTGTTGTTTCAAATTATTCTCCTTAGGCTTTCTGTTCATTATTTTACGGCAGAACCTCACCCAAGATACACTAGATTACTTGACACTTCATCAATAAGTTTATTCTTCCTAGTAGCTGAGATTAATGTAACGATTCATAAAAGACACCAATACAGTGGAAACCAGATATTTTCATAGACTGTATAAAAAAATACATGAATTTTCCTCACTGTCTGACTATCTCTGTTTGAATTCAATTCTATTTGATGAATGCCAGAATAATAAAAGAAGGAAGTTCTTACAAACTTTCTTATTATTTTTTCCAAATTCTGAAGTTTACATAAATTTAGATTACAATGTATTTTTCTTTTGAAAATACAAAGCCATGATGATGTCATGGCTTTGTATGCTTGATTCACAACATTTGAGGACCAACACCTGTGGATGTATTGACTTGTACTGACATGATGCAACGAAATGAAGTTTCAGACCATTACATTTGGAGTAAAAGTGAGAAACATAGAAGACAATCTCAACAGTGAGGTGAAAGCATCATGTTGTGTGAGATGTTTTGCTGCACAAGGAACTGGTACTAGGACCATGGCCTCAGACTTGGAGGAACTGATCTTCATCCCAGCCGCTTCACCATCAGCTGTGAACTGCCCCAGCGCATGCTGTAGGTCTTGGCTAGAGGGGGGCAGCAGGACCACGTCATCTGCAAAAAGGAACAGAGAAAATCCACTGGTCCCCAAACCAGGCCCCCTCGGCCCTTGGTTGCGCCTAGAAATGCTGTCCATAAAAGTTATGAACAGGACCGGTGAGAAAGGGCAGCCCTGCCCGAGTCCAACATGCACCAGAACTCCTGCTCCATTTGTACAGAGACCTGATGATACCTAATAAAGGGCCCCCAACTCTGTACTCCTGGAGCTCCCACTGGGCACCACGAGGGACACAGTCGAATGCTTTCTCCAGGTCCACAAAACACATGTGGACCGGTTGGGCAAGCTCGCATGAACCCTCCAGTACCCTGCAGAGGGTGTAGAGCTGGTCCAGTGTTCCACGGCTGGGACGTATACCACACTGCTCCTCCTGAAGCTGATGTTCGACTATCGGCCGGACTCTCCTCTCCAATACCCTGGCATAGGCCTTACCAGGGAGGGTGAGGAGTGTGATCCTGCTATAGTTCGAACACAGCCTCTGGTCACCCTTCTTATGAAGGGGGACCACCACCCCGGTCTGCCAGTTCAGAGGCACTGTCCCCGACTGCCATGCAAACTTGAAGAGACGTGTCAACCATGTCCGCCCCACAACATACCTTCTAGGAATTCCATGCAAATAAACTTTACTTACTAACAGTTTGAGTACTCAATTTACAGCTACAGTCCATTTGCCATGACTTTTTGAGGTAATAAGAGGGCAATTGATAACATTGTGTAAGTAGTATTCGGAGTGATATGACATGCTTATTTTTTCATAGGGTCAGTTGAGAATGAAAAGGCAGGGAGACAGAATGCATGACTTCTTTTTAAAAAGAAGCAAATCAGGCACAATTCAAATAGAGTTCTGCTCTGGTATCAGCAGCCCTGATAACTCCCATCCTGGGACCATTTAGGAGAGGGAATGTCAGACACAAGCCAGCCAACCATCACCAGGTCAGAGTATCTACAGAAACAGTCACTACCCTGTCCAGTACTTACCTTCAGTTTTCCATTATTTTGAAATGTTGTTTGCTGCTAATGTGTGTTGTTTTTGATAAAATTGTTGTATTTTACATTGCAAATGCTAATTTTTTGTTTAATGTAGTTATATTGAGAGAGGGGTCTGAAGCCACAGAGGCCCCTGGCTCTGACCAGGATGATGGTGAGCCAGAAGAGCCAGTCCTAGGAGATACCACTGACCTCTTCCCAGCTGTGTCCAGTACTCCTTTTGCTCCTCCGAAAGGACCCAGTGGTAATTCTACTTAACTGAAACCTGCTAGTTAGCTGCCTTATCTGTTTTTACATTTATTTATTTATTTATTTTATCATTTATTTATTTTTGAATAAATACATCCATCTATGTTCTATACCTGCTTCTTTCTTATAGGCCTCTTTTGATTTTAATATGCATAAACAGGATCTTGAAAACACACCGCGTCAACCAATCAGAGAAGCTCAGCTTTCTGCCATAGTGATGTATTTTATCATGTGACGGAAAGACCACAAAGATCCCGGGAAATCCCACAAAGACAATGGAGGATAAAATTATCGTTGTGGTTTGTGCCCATCCAATTATTTATGATACATCCAGCTACCACTACAGAGACAGAAACAGGAAGGACCTTGCTTGGAGGAGAATCAATAAGGAGGTCGGCATCTCGGGGAAGTTAATACAACTGGGCTGGGGACAGACGAAAATAGCGCTGAAAGCGATCCTCCTATGCGCGCAGCTCCTGGAGCAAGTGGTGAAATTCACCAAACTCTGAACGCCTCTGAATTGTCTGGTGAATCCAGACAGAAACAAAAACAAAATTCAGGGGGGCGACCAGGAGGTCGTCCCGAGCAGGCACAGAGTTCAG
The DNA here is from genome assembly GCA_036173005.1 of Crenichthys baileyi. Lineage (NCBI taxonomy): Eukaryota > Metazoa > Chordata > Actinopteri > Cyprinodontiformes > Goodeidae > Crenichthys > Crenichthys baileyi. Next base: position 83,786 of record JAHHUM010001527.1, on the reverse strand, counting down.
GCGGGCGACCAGGAGGTCGTCCCGAGCAGGCACAGAGTTCAGGCGGGCGCCAGGACCTCCAACACAGAGTCCTGGGCAGTCGGCGGCGAAGGCGTGGAAACCGGCGACAAAGACGTGGAGGCCGACAGAAGCGTAGAGACCGTGGCGGCCTGCGACGGGAACCTGCAGGTTGGTCAGGAGGCCGACCGGGCAGAGTAGAGGACCCCCCAGAAACTCCGGAGGCGTGGAGCCAGGTGCCTCATAGACAGGCTGAAGCAGAGCCTGGCGAACCCTCAGAGGCTGAAGCAGAGCCTGGCGAACCCTCAGATCTGGGTTCAGAGACCAGAACGAGGACAAACTGTTCCTTGAACCCCTCAGGAACAGGGTCCGGCGGCGCTTCCTCCTCGAACCCCTCGTTTCTGGGTTCAGAAGCCAGAACGAGGACAAGCTGCTCCTTGAACCCCTCAGAGACAGGATCCGGCGGCGCTTCCTCCTCGAAGCCCTCGTCGCAGGGTTCAGAGGCCAGAACGAGGACCAGTTCCTCACTGAAACCCTGGAAGGCCTGCAGACTAGGAGCAGGAGCTGAGGCGTCGCAGGGACCCTCAGTGGCGTGAGCAGAGGCTGAGGTGTCACCGAGACCCTCAGTGGCGTGCGCAGGAGCTGAGGCGTCGCAGAGACCCTCAGTGGCGTGCGCAGGAGCTGAGGCGTCACCGAGACTCTCAGTGGCGTGCGCAGGAGCTGAGGCGTCGCCGAGACCCTCAGTGGCATGAGCAGAGGCTGAGACGTCGCCGAGACCCTCAGTGGCAGAGGCTGAGGCGTCGCCGAGACCCTCAGGGGCGTGAGCAGAGGCTGAGGCGTCGCCGAGACCCTCAGTGGCGTGAGCAGAGGCTGAGGCGTCGCCGGGACCCCTGATGACTTGAGCCGAGGCGCCCCTCTTACGACGTCCTCTGCGGCGTGTGGAGGAGGTTGAGGCAGACTTAAGGTCAGGGTTGGAGTCAGGCTGTGGTGTGTCAGGCTGTGGTGTGTCAGGCTGTGGACCTGGCGTGGGCTGCTCTGCAGCAGCTTCCTGGAGTCCTGGCGTGGGCAGCTCTGCAGTAGCAGTACCACCGTTCTGGAGACATGACGTGGACAGAGCTGCAGCACCGCTCATTTGGCTTGGTGTGGGTGAAGGAGGACGGCAGTAAAACTGCCTTAGTGCCGTTTCATAATCCTCCTCCATCTGCTTGATTCTCTGCATCAGCTCAGGAGAGGAATACAGGAGACTGGTCTTCCTGAAGCTCTTTATCTGGCGAGCAAAAAACCCTTAACCGCTGCTCCAGCTCGTCATGTGTTGCCTCAGAACACTGAGCTGGAGCGAGCATAGACGGCATGGGCGGAGCTGCAGCGAGCCTGGGAGACAGTGCTGTGGCAGGCGAAAATGCGGGCTTACTTGTCGCAGCCCTCACGTTGGGTTTGGCAGGGAAACCACCTCCTCGCCAGCCGAAAACCACAGGAAAGGTGCTCCGCGAGACGTTTTCTTGCGGCGGGAGGGGGGCGAGGGTAAATCCCGGGCCCCAGGGGTCGCAGCCAGGGGAACCCAGGCGGAGAACGGCGCTGAAACCGCCTCCCCCCCAAATCTGGTCCAGCAGCGGGGGGACGGCAGAACCTCCGGTCTTTGGGCAGTTTGCCCCCAAGCCTCCTCCATCTGACGCTCAACCCCAGCGATCCAAGGCGTTTGCCTTCTGCTTTTTCCGCAGGGTCCGTGGTTTGGCGGAAGCATTCTGTTTGGGTTTGCGAGTTAGACCCCCCCAAACCAGACTGGCAGGCAGCACCCCCAATAAGAAAAAAAAAGGTTTTAAAGAAAAAAACCCCCCCCAAAACCACCCCCCCCGGGGGGCGGGAAAAAAAATAGAAACAAAAAACGGGCAGGCAAAAAAGGCAAAAGCAGACCCTGGGCCGAGTTGGGCCCTTACTGGCCCTGCCTGACCCCTTCCCCAGAAGGAAAAACCCGTTTTTTTGAAAAACTTTTAATGGGGTGTTATGGAGAGTAAACCAGGTGGACCAAAGGGGACAGATTAGCTTGGGCAGGTGAACCGGATAAAGTTTAAAAAACACGGAAAAAACACCCCCCGGGCCAGGGGCCACCCGAACTTCAAGGTACCCCCCCCAAAAGAATTTCCCTAGAAAACCCTGAAACCCCCCCCCAAACCGGCCCCCCCCAAGTACACAACTAAGCAAAACATGAATACAAAAACCTAAAAAATGACCAAGGAAAACCCCCCCAAAAAACCCTTGTTCAAAAAAGTCCTTTTTTTAGCTCCCTGAAATTTTTTTTTCCCGGTTAGCCCCCATGGGGTTTTTTAAGGCTACACAGCTGCTCAGTCCCAATCCCTCAAGTTCCATTTGGCATTTGGGGGGCGTTTTTTTGGAAAAAATGCCTTCCCTTTCAATTTTTAAAACATGGCCAGGAGTTCTACTGTTGTTTTCTTCGATTTGATTTCACCAAATGTTTAAGTGATCCCCGATCACAATCATTCAGGATTCTTTTTCCGGCCACATTTCATCCTCGAAGACGATTGGTCCCCACTATCCTTCTTTTTTAAAATGCGTTGGAATTTTTAACCCCAAATTTTTGGTAGTTTCTGCAATCTTGTTAGATGTTTTTGCTGATAAATATAAAATTATAGTGACCCACACCTTTACCAGACACTCTTATACACATTGATGTCATATTTGTTACATTAGGATAATGTGTTACAACATATATGTTTTCTTTCAATGTTATTGATATACTTACAAATAATATATTATGCATTCTATTTACATACAAGCAACAATATTTCTACCAATAAAAGCAACAACTTGTTGCTTTTATTGGTAGAAATATTGTTGCATTGTATCATTGTATCATTAATAATAACAATAACAATAACTGACAGGAGTTTACTTGATTTGCAAAATCACAATGCAGTGTCCTTCAATTTACATTCACATTAATATCTTATTTCATGCTTTCCAGTGTTTTCCCATGGGCTGTTTTTGCCCTTCCCATATGTTGGTTTTGTCGGGGTATTTTCCTATAGTTTTAAAGTCTGATATCCTTTTAATTTTCTTTTTTTGTACTTTTTAATGCTTGGACATTGCTTGAGCCCCACATTTGGAAAAATTTCCAAAGCTTGATCACAATGGTGTCATTGTTCAAAAGTTGATGCCAAGTGTTGTTTTACATTTTGTTTATTTTTTTTGGTGTTACATTGTTAATAAACTGCAAATTATGTACACAAATTCCATCTCCTGTGTACTTAGTATGTACTAAGTACACCGAATCTACTGGGATTGCTCTTGTGGTTTGCTTGTCATTTCCCCATACTCACTGGTTCTCTTTCTTGTATGCCAGATTCTCACCGTTTCTGTGTTTGTATTTACTGTCTCGTTACATGCCTGTTTTTTCCCTGTGTTTCTTTCTGTTTTTTCCTCCATGCTCTATGTCCTGTTTTCCTCATGTTATGTAGTAAGATCTTTGCCATTTCTTCTATTAAAATCTTTCAAACCATCATGCTGTTCCCAAGATCCTGGTGTGCTTTGGTCCTAAACTGCAAACCTTGACACCTAAAGATATTACAATAGCCAAATTTTAGGAGGATAATCCTTTTCAGGGGATCACAAGAAGGCTAGATGTCCAGTTTTAAATTCCTTTCAACAGTGCTGTTTACATTTGATACTAAATATGCTGGAGTTTTGACAAAGTATAATAATATCTTGATTCCTCAGCCAGCACAACAGCAAATGACACAAATTAAAGTTTTTCTCCAAAACTTAACAAAAAAAGTTTATACAAATGAACAAAGCAACAACTTTAAGACCTGACTAAAGGTGCTTTAATATCTTGTATGAAAAACCTGTGCTTTTCAAAGAGCTTGTAAGGCCTTAAAGTGAGATCATAAAATATACAGCTTTTTAATAATCTTTAGGATCCTGCAGAAACCTTGTGAAGACAAAAGTATTATTTTCTAAAACAAAATATTCCAATTTCATAAGCATTATTAGTGTTAATATTGCTATTTTCCAAAACATCAGTTTCTAACTGAACTCTTTCAAAAAAAGAAAACAAAACACTGTGACCTGTATGAATAAATAATATTACTTTGGAAGCCACCCAAGAAAGGACAATCAACAACAATGGCATTCATATTAAAAGCTGATGAAACTGACAGGAGTTTACTTGATTTGCAAAATCACAATGCAGTGTCCTTCAATTTACATTCACATTAATATCTTATTTCATGCTTTCCAGTGTCTGTTCCACTGGGCTGCTTTGTCCTTCCATATGTTTGTGTTTTTGTCCTGGGCATATTCCTATTCATAATAGCCAATTATATTTTGACAGCTATTTCTATGTAAAGTGTGTTGGAAGGGGGTGACTTGTCAAGGCCCCTGTACTTTGCTGTTTGCTGAAGCAGCTTTTTTCTCCCCTCATGGTAGTCCAAGACATCCTCTCAGTGGATTAAATGTTATACCTTCCAATACATTCTCAGCATGGTAATGTCAGGAAACAGAAAACAACAGAGTAGACAACATTCTGGCAGCTGACTCAGTTTGGAAATATATTTTCCTTCACACTGTGTCATTTCTGCTTTTCCATTTCCTAATTATGGATGTAGCTGTAAACCACATCTACATTTACTTCTGCTGTTTATCATTTCCACTAGTGATATTTATGATGGCATTACACTGAAAGTACAACCTACTCATATATGCATAGTGTTTAGCATGCATTACATTCAACGGCTGGGAGCTTTTACCACGGTTGCAAAATGCTCCAATTCAGGGAATAATTTAGCCCTGCAGTGCAGCTTCTAGTCTGTCAGTGGGTCTGAGTCAATCAGCCACTGAATGAGGAGTTATATTAGACAGCTGACAGGGTAGATGGAGACAAAAAGTAAGAAAAGATTGACTGGGGAACTCTCAGCTGTACACTGCGATATGCAACTTGGGCAAATTAGCATCTTTTCTTAAAGGATAAGGAAAGATCATATAAAAGAATTTTTTATTCGGGGTGTGGATTTAAGAGCTTCACATTCATTAGTTTCATGTTTAATCTGGGATCAGACATTCTTTGGCCTCGTGTTGGCAAAAACTACTGAGATATTTCATGTTAACTGCTTATCGTGAATGTGATCTATGTGATTTATATTGATGTAAAAAAAGATACAGCATTCTCCATACCTAAGGGCACCTCTGGTAAAGATATCTAAAAAGTCTTAAAACAAATTTATCTTTGTTGCAGTAGCATAACTCACACTGGAAAAAAAAAAAAGAATCACACACTGATACACAATGCTGTTAATGGACCTTATAGATGAGGGGTCTTTTACCTTTCTTTTTTACACAACAGGTCTTGATCAACCAGAGTCCTGGGTCCTCTATTATTCAGTGTTCTCTTCAGCCATCACACAAGTTTTCTATAGGAAAAAAACAAACAGGCCCACAACATTATTGATCCCGCATTGTACTTAGCTGTGGGCATGACATGGTTTTCAACATATTCATCCTGTGTTTTATACCACACCCATCTAGAGTTTTTGTTAGTTTACTATGACCAAAGAACACTATTCAATTAAAGTCCCAGTACCACTTCGAAAACTTACATTTGTGGTGGTAGGACAGAAAAAAAGCTTTTATGCCTCCCAAACAACTGACTGCAAAGAGTTACATCCTGGGATCAACAAGTCTCCTTAACAAAAAAGAGCAACTGGCAAAACATGAGTATAGTAACAAGAGTCAATGATCCCCAGGAGAGTACTCCCCAGGGTGTAGCAGTTAATGGGGTTATTTAAATATGTTATGACTTATGATAATATGATAATATTTTCAACAATCAAGCTTTTGGAATAAACAGTTTTTTTTCTGAATCAGATCACTTTACTCAAAGGACTGAGGTTTTTATACCATAAAAATATATTTATAGAATTACAATGTTGACACTTGAAATAAAACTGAATCATCATATTAAAGTCATTTATAGAATCAATACTTAACCTATTAGTAATTAAAGTAATGTATTTAATGATTAATTGAGTTGAGAAACAAAAACAAACTATCAATCACATAGAAAACTAGCAATAGTGCCTTTTCCATTGCAGGGATTCTGAATACCCTCCGCGTATTTCCACACAATTTTACCAGAGTAATTTCAGTTTAGAGGCTGCGTCTTGTTGTTGTTTTCTGCTTTATACAAGGTTCATATTTAAGCTCTTTTATGCGATCGAGATTGAACCAAAGGAAGAGGACAGACAATAGGTGGACAGACGATGAGGTCCAGGCTCTTTTGATGAAGACATTCAGAGGGACTTTGAGACAGCGACACAGAATGATAGGGTGTATTAAAAAATGCCAAACAAAAACAGAATCTTATTACTGCATCTGCTGGACTGGAGGTGTAGTGTAGTTTTCTTTACAACTTCCCCATACATCACTGGGCTGATTTAGACAAATCTTGTGGGGCCTTTCAGAGCAGCAGAAACAGAAAGCACACAAACTACCTTTTCTTTTACCCAGGTAAAAAAAAAAAAATCCAGGGAATTAAACTTAAGGACTTTCATTGGAAAGGGGGCTAATTACAGTCAGGTGAAAAAAGTAGGACAGCGCAACAAAAAATTCTGTTTTTCATGAGAAAAAGTTTATATACTGATGTCTAATCTTTTTTAATGTATATATGGAAGAGAAAGTGATTTAATTGCATATACACATCAAAAAGTAAACATAAGATATCAACTAAAAAAGTGTGTTCCTAGGAAAAATATACAATTTTATAGCTGAAGTTACCGTCTCTGACTGAAATAACTTCAGTGAGATGCTTTTTTAGCCATCAGATTCTTTTTTCTTGCATATGCAGGGTGTTTCAAGTAACCCTACGGCAACACAAGATCTGGGCTTTGTCTCTAATACACAGTAAACTTCATGGTGGATTCTATGATGGTGAGCTGGCCAGGTCCTGCTGCACCAAAGCATCCCAAACCATGTCACCCTCATCCCAATGCTTCACAGTTGGTATAAGGTCCTTACGCCAAACAAATCCTCATCATATTTATAATATTTAGTTTTTGACTAGCTGTTCAATGAGCATTATTCCAGAATTCCTGATTTTTTTTGTATAGTTTCTCCCTAAGACTGGGCTTGATGTTTCTTTTAGAAAGCAAAGGTCTCCTACTTGCACACCAACCATGAAAGTTAAATTTGTGCAGTCTTTTTCTGATTGTAAAGGCATGCACTTTCATATCAACAGTGGCAAGAGGCTGTTCTAGACACCTTGAACACATTTTGGTTGGAGAAGTCTTTTAGCATCTTACAGTCTGCTCTCACGGTGAACTTGCCTGGGCAGATGTTGGCAGTTTTTTGAGTGTTCTCCCCAGACTGTTTTTCGGGCAGCGGAATGGCTATTTTCCCTCTTTAAATCACTTACCAGACCCATGAGCAGCTATAATCGTCTTTCTGAAGGCCTCAGACAATTATTTTGAAATCGGCATTGTGGTCGGTCTCACTTAAACAGTCAGGAGCACAAACACCAAGTTATTGTCAGAGGTTAATAAAGGACAAATCTCCTTCAAAATGCTGAGTAACAATGTTCTAATTATGTCCACCTGATGTGGTATGCTGATATAACATTTTAACCATTTTAAGTGGGAATAATTGTGGGGATTCAATCCTTACCAAAAATTGCATTTGTATAACATTCTACAGAAAATCTTAAAAGGTATTAACTTTTAATTTCTCTTATTTATCTCTCAGTGTTATAAAACGTGATAATAAATGTCAAAATGTATTGACTGCAGTAGGTTTCCTAATTATTTGACATGATTGTATTTAAGCAGACATTAGGAGATGAACCGACAATGAATGTTTAGAGTATCATCATCTGATTAACGATCTAGCTTCATCAAAAGTACATCAATGTCTCTTTCTCTGTCTCTTTCAAAGCAGTCGAACATAATTTGGAGTTAAAAAATACCTAACCTAACGCAGGGGAAATAATCGTGTTGTTATACCTCTCAATGAACCAGAGTGGACCTGCAGTTCTGAGTGTTCTGAATGACATGATAATCTGTATCCCTCCCTGGAGGCAGTTTGTGCTCAAGGTCCAAGACATGCACAAAAATATTGTAATCAAGAAAACACAAGAGTGCATTCATTTCAAGAGCTACACTAACAGAATAAGAGCATTCACTTTAAGAAATACTATAATATGTGCTAAAAGACATGTAAAAGCACATAACATTTCAAAATATTTTGAAGTTTCAACAACCTCACGAACACAATTTCTGGAGTAAAACATTATTTCAGTTCAATTTAATCTAATGATGGGGTCCTCCAGCAAAAGTCTTAGTCAGAGTGTGAAATATGTGCAAGTTTCTGCATATATATGCAAAAGTTCTGGTTTTTAAATCTCCACATCTTTATAAGGATGATTACTGAAATAATGGATAGGTGAGTCTGAATAACTGAATGTGCTGCAGCTGTGAGGGATGAAAAGGCCAGAGACAACGGTGGAGAACTAATGAGAAAGTGAATGACTGCTAAAGCATGTGAGGGAAACCCAAAAATCAGAGCAAACTAAGGCAATATTTAAGCCAAAAAAAAATCCACTGAATGTCAAACTCACAGACTTTAAACCCAGGGATGGAAAAACTGTAACTGAACAGGACATGACTAAAAGCTAAAGTAACCACAAGACAATACATAGGAATTAATATAAAAATAACAAAAACCTAAAAACCAAGGTCACAGCAAAACTCAGTCTTACAGATTGTAACAATAAGATTCTGCTCCAGTGTGAGAATATACTGTTTCAGTAAAAGATTAAGTTATTTGAAAACACCTTACTTGTCTTCACCTGGGGTGCCAGAAAATGTTGAAGGTGCTGTAATTAATTAAAAAGAGGCAAAAATATCATCTCCTGCACTCACACTTGGAGCTTGTCTTTCTTCTTTATCACTCTAACACTGACATTACGTTGATCCCCGCAGAAAATGAAATTGGCCCTAAATCTTGAGTAAACAACATATTCTACACGTTATAGTGCTATAACATACACTGGAAAAGAGATGTGGCAAAAATTCTCAAAAAAAGAGTTTAATTTAACAGCAGAACACTTTGAAACAGCGGGATACAAAAAGTTTTCCATTGGTGCTTGATCATTTCTTGATCACGCACAAAAAACATGCCGATGTGTCTGTGTGTGTGAAAAGGAAATACAACTAGATCTAGTCACTGCAGTTGAGCTACCAAATTCAAGATTCCTTTGTTGTTCTTCCCAGTTTGTTTGCAGATAATTCTGTTGCTGAACCACAGTTGGAAATGGAAATAACTGCTGTAGTGGAAAGTCAATTTTTCTACACTCTAAAAAATGCTCAGCTAAATAAAAATCCAACTTGTGTTATTTTGTAACATCGGGTCAAGACGGGCAAAAATTTTTGAAAAACCCTATCACTTGATTTAGCATTTGAAAAGTCATATAAAAAGAATGACAACAGCTGGCAGAGTGGGAGGCCAGATTGGTGGTCCCAGGCAGTGGACCAGATCTTCTTTTCCCTTTCCAGGACTGCTGAATGAGTCATGGAGTTTAGTTTTCCAGTCTTCGTGTTCCTTGTGGATTTGGACAAAGCTTATGACTGCCTTCCTCAAGGCATTTTTTGAGAGGTTTGGTGTATGAGAACAGGGTTCCAAAGAACCCAGCAGTTCTTTGTGTAAAAAATGTACTAGCTTGTATAACACACATTTTTCTAATTTTGTGAAGTCTGCATTGGCGGTATGGCCATTATAACCCAATGTACAGCACTAACACAGCTAAAGCAATACCAAAGAAATGGACCACCACATAAAATCTAAAAGCATCCTAAATTTGAACTAGGTGAAGAGTTAAGTATTCTCAAATTTTAATTTTCTAATCAGCCAATCTATCATTATCATGCCAGCTATGTTGGAAATCAGATGAATGCCCTTGGTGGTTACTGAACATATGGCATCCGTCTATCGGTGCAAACAACCTTCTACTCAGGAAAGCAAATCTGCAAAACAGACAGAGGGAAAAAAAGAAACTGGTGGACAGTGTAAAGAGGATTATGTAATCACTGGCGCACAGTTTGTTGTGGCTGCAATCTTCAAGCAGTTACTACATGTCATTAATATTGCAAAGGAACAAACAGTTAATCCGATGTAGATTCAGTCTGTGTGCTATCATTCTTTTTGTTTGTTTAAGAAACTACACCTTAGCATATCTGTATTAGCATTTTAGCACTAGACATGATTGTTTGGAGCAGCAAGAATTTCAGTGCTGGAGTCTTCAAAGGTTCAGTTAGTGTGGATGCTGGTTATTAACCAGGGCAGCTTTCCCACTCCACTTCTTGTGGCGAAAGGAGATAAAATTCAACAGTAATTCCATGTTGAACATAATAATGTTTTATAAGCAGATCAACAAAAAATGTTTGGTTTACACTTTTATAGAGCACAACTATAAATAACATACCACACCAGAAACCAAATTATTACTTTTTGTCCAAAAATTGGCATTGCAGCACAGTTAGCTGCTACAGGAATTTAGAAAAGCAGCAGTTGACAACACTTGTAAACAACTGTTTTAAAGTCACAGGGCTGTTTAAGATGTAGATTCTTTGATTTTTCTCACATGGCAACCATTAAGACAACTAATTGTTAGTACTGGTGTTACTAAAGGCATGGCTTTGATTTTGACAGCAGTGATCAACCACCATACTATAAGAATCTTCAGCATTCTCTACAGAAAGGTGAGATTTTTAAAAGCGAAAAATGCAAAACTCTCTTTAAAGACAAATGAATAGGGATAACTGCTTATTATATAGATTAATATACAGACGTATGGTCCATGTTACAAAGACTAAGAAAAAAGACAATAAAAGAAAATCAATCACAATTTCTTTAAAAACTGCACCACACAGATAGATGCTTGGTTTTAATGATAATGTTGCTTCATGGCTGTCTGAGGTGTAAATAAGCAACTCTTTGCAAATAAGTGCTCAGTATTAGGTGTAAGATAGTTACGGTGTTTGTTCCAATTTTCTTCAAAGCTTATTGCAGGTTGAGGAGTCACAAAACACCTGATCCATTGGTCTTATAAGTTGCAGGGATTTGTTAAGATATATATGAAGAAAAGATTTTTGCACACCCCGATTTTATTGAAAAGCTGTGCAGAGATTTGTGAAATCACCATTTCGATAGAGTAATTTCAAAACCGATTTTTTGCAATTTTTTTTTCTGCTCTACTCACTGTAAGTTCCAATTTTCTGTTCTTGAATTCGCATTTCACTGATATTTTAGTTTAATCTTTGCTTTATGTTTAGCGTGTTTAAGACTGCAAAAAATTAGAAGCAGTTCAGCCTACCTCCTACAAAGTGAACATGCACCCATAAACAAAAAAGAAACAATGAAAGAAATAAAATCTGTCTTGAGAAGACATTCAGCAAGGCAAAATTGTATCTGCTGAATCATTTTTCATGCCAGGCTTTTCCAGGTTTCCACTCTTGTTTATGTTCTTGTTTATTTTTTGGACAGGAAAAAGAAGTGCCCAGCTGCGTTATGTTTTTGTGTACTTCTGCCTTTAACTGTAATGGTTTCAATTATGCATGTGGTTCTTATCAGTGAATGTTTGACTGTGCAGAAAGCACCCATCGACTGTTTGTGTGCGATGACGTTCGGGATTTAAGAGCTCGCTGCTGCTGACAGAGTGTTACGTGTTCACGATTTGGTCCACAAGTGGGAAAATAAAAACCTTTTTTTTTTTGCTCACATCCAACATTTATTAATGATACTATCAAGAAGGAAACCTATAACTGTGTGAGATTTTTCAAACATTAAAGCATTGAACTAATGCGTTAGTACTAACGCTTTGAATCTGAGCTTTGCTTTCGTAGGTCTTGATGGACAGTTCTCCTTTTCTTCTTAAGCACTTAAGTTAATTATTTAACAGGGGGAGAGGCAAAGCAAATCATGCAGAGGTATTTTTTATTGTTTTATTGGTCTTGTTTATTCGCAAGGTAGTGTTACCACTGCAGCACTGTAAGTTGCTGCAGGAAGTTAGAAAAGTAGTAGTTAAAAATCTTGTAAGATTTCCTTCAAAAATTGTGCAGATGTCTTTTGGTCCTTTTCTAGATTTTTGTTCTGTGGCAGCCATTTAAGCAGTTTATTTATCTGAGCAAATACTGGTATTACAAAAAACCTTGACAGAGCATTCCAAGGTTCAGATTGGTTAAATTTTGGTATACAAGTTGGAAAATAAAAATAAAAACATTTTATTATTTTTAATAATAATCATAATGGAACAGCTAAGGTTTGGCATTTGGAGATAAAATTAGAGAGGCAGTGTTGAGATGGTTTGGACATGTTCTAAGAGGAGATAGTGGACACACTGGTAAGTTGATGCTGGAGATGGAGCTGCCAGGCAGGAGGGAAAGAGGAAGACCCCAGAGAAAATATATAGACTTAATGAAAGAACCATGCAGATGGCTGGCGTCACAGCTGAAGATGCAAGTATAGGGTAAGATGGAGGCAGGTGACACGCTGTGGCAACCCCTGAGGGGAGCAGCCAAAAAAAAAGAATACCCTTAATCATAAAATTGATAATAATAACAAATGATTACATTAATTATTTTTTATTTAATTTATTTATTTATTTAATGCTATTTATTTAATGCTTTTTAATGTAACCTTTATTTAACCAGGCCACAAGGAAGCAACAAAGACTTAATTACAAAAACACAATCATATCACAAAAAACACTCATTAATTTTAAAAACATGGAGACATTTCTCACACACAACCTAAACAATATATAACAAGGAAATCCTGAGAGCAATCAGAAGCAGGAGCACTGATGTGGTTCATTATGAGTTATTGGAAGGAAGACAATGGCAAATTCAGCAGCTCTACCCAATTGTTAGGGACAGTAAATTGGAATTAGGAACAGACAAGGGAGGTGCTGACCTTTGGAAATATCACCTTCATTAAGTTACTGGAAGTGACATTGTAGTGATTTTTGGAAGAGATGAGAAGTAAGCGAAGGTGTAGGTAGCCTATAATCATTTTGTAAATAAACTGGATTCTACATCCTGCTGGAATTGAGTGACTCCCAGTTGACAGTGAGTACAGATGATGAGTTCCGAATTTGTGCCAGTAACAAAAAAGAAAGCAACATAATGGATGACATCAAGGTTATGGAGAAGGTTTTGGGAGGATGTCATACAAATCATACCATCATAATCTAGAATGTAGAGGACTGATTGTGTGCCTTTCGAAATTGGTAAAGGATAATTCGTGGCAGTACAGGAAACATATTCTTGTTTTAACTTTAGATAATATATTAATGTGAATGGCAAAAGAAATGATCTGTCAAGTCAGACATTTACATACTTGTAGGAGCTGACTATTTGTTAAGCTGTACCATTCTAGGAGGAGATTTTAAAATGGTAATCTGAGGTAAATTATTGATGAAAATCTTGAGTTTGGTTTTATTTGTGTTTAGAAGATAGACGTTGGAGAAGGCATGTTGGAGATTGTTCAAGCTGCATTGCAAGATAGTCAGAGGACTGTTTAAAAACGATCTAGATGTGTACAGAATTTTGTCAGCATACTGTATAAATGGATTTAAAGGCACCTTTCTAGACCTTTAAGGACAACAAAAAAAAACAAAGTATCCAAGAGATATTCATCCATTCATCTTCTATACCGCTTATTCCATAGGGGGTCACGGGGGAGCTGGTGCCTATCTCTAGCAGTCTACGGGCAGAGGCAGGGTACACCTGCCAGTGATGGACTGGGTTCACCAGTCCATCACAGAGCAACACAGAGGAAATACAGGACAAACAACCATGCACACACTCATTCACACCTAAGGGCAATTTAGAGAGACCAATTTACTTTGTTTTTGGGAGGAAGCCAGAGTACCCGGTGAGAACCCACGCATGCACGGGGAGAACATGCAAGCTCCATGTAGAAAGACCCCCGGTCGGGAGTCGAACCAAGGACCTTCTTGCTGCAAGGCAAAAGTGCTACCAACTGCACCACCCTGCAGATATTATGAACATTGTTATATTAAAAGTATCAACAATTGTGATGTCAAAACAACATAAAAACGAGTACGAGTACGAGTACGAGTACAATCTAAATTAAACATGACAAACAATGTTGAACAGATCTGTTTTCAGCACAGCTTGGAAAATATTAAGAAAATCTTGTAAATGTGATTTGGGAAAGAGTTCCAGAGATGACCGACCTGTTGACTGCAAGCTCGAAGGTCCATGATAGCCAGGTGCACAGATGGTGAGAGGAGGGGTGGTGGATCTCAGAGTCCATGAAGGAATGTCCATTTACTAAAGATCAGAGAAATGTGGAGGTGAGAGGTTATAAAAATATTTCAAGTAGAAAAATATAATAAATGGAGTTAGTTCTGGTAATTACCTAGGCTGCTCTGTTTTGTACCAGCTGAATTTTATGTTGAATTTTATGTGGTGAACTAAAATAAGAGAATAGCAGTAGTCAAGATCTAACCAGAGCATGAACAATAGCGGTATCGTTAGATGAAAGGAACAAGTGTAACTAATTAATGTTTAATTCAAAAATAGTTTATTAATCACAAAGGGAAATTAAATGTTGTTGTGACCCATATTATCCAAGCTCCTTCAAAGGAGGGGTTACCAGAAATGACACCTGAACTCTTAGTTTGGGAAAAACAAGAAAAGATTAGAAAATTTTTAACAAAGAGAATTTATTAGACTTTTCTAAAACAGATTAGGTTCCTAACAGAAGTGCTTCTAGTTTTTCACTGTTGAATTTTACACATAACCGAGACTTATTTTAACTCAGTGGACACCCAGCACTACTTATGTATATTTAGTAAATAAGTAGTGGTGGGTGTCATCATCCACATCATGATATATTTCCAAACAATGTGGCCATGGAGAAAATGACAGAGCCATGGGGAACACCACTGACAAATGGTTGACCTTACTATCTAAAATGTTTTAACAGTGCATTCTTACCATGTGAGGGGTTCAAATTAAACCAGGCCCGTAAAAAAGCCAGTAAAACCAAGTGATTCTAACCTGATTAGGAGAATATTATATTTTGTATCAAAGGTAGAACTCTGATCAAGAGGCACAAGTATGAGTAAAGCTTAGAGTCAAAGGCCTTCAGTAGGTTATTTCTGATTTGTTAACAGTTTAGTGGTCAAAACACAGACTGGAACAGTTCAACCACATTTCTTACATATTAGAATTATAAAAACTCTTAAAAAGTGGGTGAATGTGGCAGCTGGAAGGTTTATATTTCCTAATAAATTCAGGATACTTCCTCAATTGTAGGAAGTCCAAGGTTGAACAAATAGGTTAGACATACTATTTGTTTAGTCACCTAAAACAACCACCTAATGATGGATATTACTAATCTTGTTATTAAAAAAGACACCATACTATCCAGAAGTAAACCTATAAATGTTTCGAAGATTATTTAAACGTTAAAGACCAGCATGAAGCCAAATTGTCACCATTTTGAAGGCACTAATTTAAATGTATACTGTATGGATGGTAACAACGGCACATACGCTGTGGGGACATCACCAGCTGGTGTTTTGGAATAAATCTGAGTAGAGAAATGAGATTATGAGAATTTCTTGAGCAGAAGGCTGGAAAAGGGGCATGTGTATGTGTGAGGTCATGGTGTCAAAGTGGTGTACGTAAAGTTTGATGCATGACGGAAGGCCCTGACCTCCTGAAGCACTGCAATGTTTAATTTAGCAGAGGTTCCAAAGCAAACAGTGTGTTTAACTTAATGACATCAAAAATCCCTGCTTCTTTTTTTTTTTTCTTTGGCCTCCCGACTTTCGAAAGACGCTGTTTGGTAAAAAAGGTGCTCGAAAAATGGCTGTCGTGTAATTTGTTTTCCTCAATAAGCCGCTAACAGCTTAATGGTAGCTGCAATGCTGTACACCCCACCTGAGAACAGACACAAAGAAAAAGTGACACATAGTTTTAGAAAAAGCAATGTCCGTGAAAAGATCCAAGGTAACAGAGGATTGATTTAGGTTTAATCATGCAAATGCTTTGGTTTAATTGTTATCAAGATTGCAGAGGGTGTTACACAGAGTAATTATGTTTTGATGGTATAATTCAATTTCTGAAACCTTATTGGGATCTAATGAGAATTACAGCACTGAACATGATCGTTAACCCTAACATCCAATGTATTATCTCCTTTTTTTTATATCCCCCCCAAAACAGATAATTTAACTTATCTAGCAGAAACAAGCCATTTATTCTATAATTAAAGACAATTAGGCAATCTATTATAGCTTTATCAAACCTGATGGAAGAGAAAACAAAGAAGCCAGAGCTGTGACTGACTATATTTGCAGATACAGTCCTGACCAAACGCAAAACCTCAGTAATTGAACCTGGGGTTAAAGAAAAAGAAATCAATTTCTAATCTAGAATTGCCATATCCCCTGTGTTCAAGCTAACATCAGACCTATTTATCAAAATTTCCCCCCGCTATGGTGGGCATAGCTCTGTCTTAAATTAAACTTGTAAATATTTGTCACTCTCAGCCCTTTGAATGTAATATAACAGTGCTGCCAAGAGAGATGTATGACATTCAATAGATATGAGCCAGTGTTTCTGGCATCCATTTCAAATAGGCCCAGTCACAAAAAATAACATAAAACCCCTTGAGTATTTGGTATGTTGATGTATGACCTTTAGTTCAAAGTTACTCCCGCTCTCCTCGTCTTCTATTAAATCAGAGTCATTTTCTGATTAAATGAATTAGATCCCTAATGGTATATGACATTTTAATTATATCATTTTTATACTTTCAAAACCTGTTTGTTCACTTCTTTAAAGAAAATTTGTATTCTTGATATTCATGTAATTAAGGGTAAGAGTAAATACACCAACAAATCAGAGCAACTTTCCTCCATGAGAGCTGATAAAAAGTCAACCTACTCTTCCTTTTCTGACACAGTGCATAGATGTATAGTAAATGTGATAAATTCATTAACAGCAAGTTAAACCCCATGTAACTAAGATACCATATTCCAGTTTTCTTTTATTTACTTCATCACCAACTGTGATCTCACAATACTTTGCCAGATAAAAATGTAATCTTCATATCTAATTTTATAGAAATATAGTTATACCCAGATATTTACATACACTGTAAAAAAAGACACCCAACCATTTTTTCTTCATTGTCTGACATAAATCTGAATTAACTTTTAGGAATGTTTCTATTTTTTAAATAATAGCGCCCGTTTCTTTTAGATTTTTTTTCCTGATTTAGAAGTTTTTATACATTTTCTTAGCATTTTGTAAAATAACTTTTTAAACTGCAACCCCTGAACCCACCCTAACCCTATGTTTCAGGTATCCTTGTCATACAATAGTCAGCCCAACTTGTGTCCCATTCCTCCTGATGGATATTTTTAAACACAAAAACAATTTTTTGACAGTTTCTAGTTGTAAAGGTAATCACTGGTAATCTACCAAGCTACTCTTGCATAGGTATCACTGATGATGCAGTAACAAACGGAAGTAAGGCAAAAGGTTTAGAGTGAAAATGCACAAGATTCAGTTTAGTAATCATTAGCAGTAACAGACATTCTACCTTTTTCTTAGCAGTCTCTACTGAAAGTTTTTAAAACTGGGACTTGTGAACCGTCATGCATTGAAAGAGATTATCTGTACCGCAACAGTCTGGCTATTTTTTGTAAATTCCTTTTTTCAAAGCACATGGATTGTCCTCTAACATCTGCAGAGCTATTGTTCAATTCCTTGCAGAATCCAGTCATTTAGAGCCCCTTAAGTTACTGCAGTGTGAAGATGAAACACACGTGGGGTTTCTTAACAGCAGCAGCAGCACTACAAACTTGCTATTTCAATCTACCACACAACTCTGGTTTTCAAACTGTCTCCCAATAACATGCGCGGTAAAAAATTCTGACTGGTGTCTTAACAAGATCAATCCGATTCTCTTAACTTTTCCCTTTCACTACAATAATGCAAGTTATTCTCCTGTATTTGCGTTGTTTTCTTTAATTCACTTTTTTGAAACCGAATGAATTGACTTCCTTGAGTTTTAGTTATTCAAAATGAGACTAAAACTTCAGAAAAGAACACTTTACACAGTCGAAATGCAATAAAACCCGCCCATGTTCCTTTCAGTACACTTGACATTTAAGTACCAAGGCCAATATTAACACTCAGTTGCACAGATATGTCTGTCTCTGATATGACTTTTGAATGTTTGTGGTTCTTGAGATGAGTGATGAGGCAAGGACCAGAAGCGGGTGATACATAAATACTCCCAAAGACAGGGTTAATTAAACAATTCTGAGGTCACAAAAGGGTAATCAGTCAGCCGGGGAAACTTACAGACAGGAAGAATCCAAGAATACTTCAGACTGTCAATATCTTCAAAATAATTACGTTGTCAGTGATAGGGCCAAGAGACCTTACACCAGTGGGTAAATACAAGGACAACAGACTACAAAGCTGGACACATGCATTGACGCTGAATCACAAATCTTGGTGTTTCCAATACTTAATATTCCGAGTGCTTCATCGGGCAAGGTGGTTAAGAAATGCTGCTATAGTCTAGGAATCCCTTAAAGAAACCAGCTGAGGAGACTGAAGATGTGAAGAATGCTGAAGGGGATCAACGTGATTCTGAACAAGCACCTTGTGAGTGTAAATGCTGCCATCGCCAGAAAAGCAAGGGAGCAAAATACATAGAGAAAAATGCAACGCACATGGACATCAAGCTGCAAGATCTTCATCAAATTAAACGGAACACCAGAGCAGTCAAAAGCGTTGATTTTGAGATGTCTGGAGGAGCTGGACAAATAGATATAGTGTACATTGCATAAAGGTATAAATACTGTACACACAAACATAACTAACATGAACTTAATAATAGTTAATATAACCACATCTGGCCATTCTGATTGCATACAACAAACATACACAATCAACTGGAACTAACACCATGTAAGTACACAGAATACTCTCAAGATTTTGGAAGTGAGATAGATATGAACTTTTTATTTTAACCACCAACACCAGCTGCAGTTATTACACAAATGAGTAATATAGCCCCAGCTTTACAGCTGCTGGAGTGTTTGATATGATAAAAGCTTTCGACACAATAAATCATGGTTTACTGTTAAAAAGCTGGAAAGCCACAGGGTCAAGGGGCTTGTGCTACAGTCGGTTAAAAGTTATTTACGTGGCAGACAGCAGTAAGTGAAACTCGAAGAGGTGTGTTCAACATGTTTGGACATTGCTTGCTGGCTTCGTTCCACAAGGGTCACTTTTGGGTCCTAAATTCTTTAGAATTATTGCAGATGACATAAGAATAATATCTGAAGTTATGAAATTAATTTTATTTGCTGATGTCACAAACATTGTGTTGGAGATACTCAAGAACTGTTGTTAAAAGCTCAAAATATGGTTTGATTGTAACTGTCTTCAAATGTCAGCAGAACCAAAATAATGTTGTTTGGGAGCTATAAAATGGACAAGGAACTGAAAATACAGATAAATGAAGTGAATGTTGAAATGGTACATGAAGTCAAATTTCTTGGTTTTATATTGATGGGAAACTGAACAGGAAACCTCACACCAGATAAGTCCAAGGTGAATTATGCGAAAGTATTTATATTTTGCACAAAGCTAAATGTTGTGATTATGAATCTGAAAATATTATTTAATATTTAATATTAATATTCAATCAAATAATATTTCGGTCTGTTAAGGGTTATCCTATGAATACCAGCCCAGTAAGGCGATGGTATTAGGACAAAATAGAAAGGTGTGAGCCAAGCTCTGACATTATTGAACAGCAAAACTGTGCACACACATGCAGTGAATTCACATAATTTCTTAAAACACAAGAATTTATTGACAAAAATAAGTCAACGCAAAGTCAAACATATTTCAATCAACAAACTCTTTACTATGCTAAAACAATCTAACCAACTACCAAGCAGAATGAAAGAATAGGGAGGACTAATGGGCTATGTACAATATAAACAAGTTGATTAAAGATGATTGAAAACCATGACCAAAAGAGTGATGCAACATTTCCATGCAATGTTTATGTTTGAGAACCAAGGATTATCTTGAAGAATCTGGAAGTGAAGTTAAGTTAGTCTTGGAACCAAGTTAGGCAATAATTGGTATACCTTTATACAACCATTCACAATGCAAGATCAGATAAAATATTATTTTAATAAAATAATGTTTTAAAGAATGATCTGCTGAATAAGACCAACCTTCTGGATGACTAATTCTCAACGGTGTCTCATTAGCTGCCTTTGTTTATTAAAATAATATTTAAAGAAATATTATTAAGGGAATGGTAAAACATTTAAGGAAGTATTTTGGAAAAGAGCCAAATCTTTCTGGAGAAATGGGGCTTAATGGTGTTTACTTAGTTATCAAGTTTAGTAAAATAATGTTTAGGGAACTATTATTTACTGGATTGAAAACTAACAACCTTTCTGGGTAAATATTCTTTAACAGGCAAGCACATGTTCTTAGCTGTTAGCAGTTAAAGCTAACAAAAGAAGCTGATAGCTTAGCACCAGAATCAAACACACACCTTTAAAAATACCGTCAATAAAAGGGTTAAAATGCATAAGCACGGACGGCGCGTTATGGCCGATCTTCTGTGTTTAAAATCACCCTTTAAATAAAGTTTGTCTTACCTTAAAAAAATAAACACAAACACAGAACACAACCTGAGCACGTGTGCTGCAGATATTCTGCTAGCACCAAGATAGCTGAGTTCAACACAAACAAAACCAAACTTCATAAAATGAAAAATGTTTAGATCATTTCAACCTAAATCCTTCTCTATTATTCTGCCCAAACCTAACCTCGTATGAACCGTGGTGAGGAAACGTTGTCCAGGGTGGCGAAGTTTGAAGAAACGTCTACAGTCAACAAACGGTTAGCTTTCCTCCGTAGCTGTTGGGGGGTGGGGGTTGAAGGTGCGGCCGCTCTGTGAACAAAGGGTTAGCTTCCAGCTAACCTCCGGAGCAGTGGCTGGGCGGCCCGTGAAATCACCAGGTACACAAACAGTGATTCACTCGTACTTAACTTTGCATATGATCGCGTGATCTTATGACACCCTTGGATCCAGTTTGAAGAGTTTATGTCTTTTTGCCAGCAAAGAGACATTAGCGCGCTGCCTCTCCTACCCCGATGATCACCGGTGTGGAAGAGATCGGACCATTGGAAAGGTGGGGGTTTTATGTGGACAGTGGCATCATGGGAAGTTCGCTGTCACCCCCAATTCCTAACTTGTGCCGGAAGTAGGTTAATGCAATTTATTTTGAAAGTTCCAGAAAAGTTTGTACCGGAGCTTTAATGTTGTTTCCATGGCTGTGGTTCCAACATAAACATGGGTTCGATAAAAAAGCACTCCGCATTATGAACTGTTTCTTAGTTTTACATTACTTAGGTTTCTGCGCAGAGGTTTGGGAAAGCAACAACAAACAACACCACAGTCATTAGACATACTTTAAAAAACGAGAGTAATTAAGAGTAATAAACAAACCTTTTTACCTGGATCATACTAAACCACTATTTATACAGTCAAAATGATTAAAACTTACTGAATTGTTTAAACTACAAACAGTTCTAATAATGTATAAAGCTAAAAAATTACCAACTGCCAGAAAATATTCAAAAATTATTGAAGAGAAGGGAAGGAGTTTATGGGTTATGAGGTACGTGTCAGCATAAAACACAGATGATTAGAACAAAAAGAAAAGGTTTCTGTATTTCTGTCTGTGGAGTGAAGCTTTAGAAATGTCTGAAAGTGGAGCTTAAGCGATGTCCAAACATGAAACTGTTTCAAATTCGGTATGAAGAGATGATTGTAGAGGACTATCAGACTTAAATTATCCTTATTATTATTACCATTATTACCTGTTACATTACTCTACATTGTATTGTTGTCTCAAAGATAGTCCCGCAGTTCTACTTTATGCACTTTATTTTTTCACTTTTTCTTGATGAATAAGAAATTATGGGAAACATGCCACAGGAGAAGGAATAGGTTAATATAGTTAATATAAGTTTATACTTCTGTCCACTCCTTTAAGCGAGTGAATGACATATGCTAGTGAATAATGCTGTAATGTTCAATAAATAAATAAAAATAAAAAACTGAGCCTAGTGAAGTCTACAGCACTTCAGATGTTTTTCTGGATTCTTTTTTGACCTCCAGGATAAGTCGTCAGAACACCCCTGGAGTAATCCCAGTAGGCCAGCTACTCCTGGGAAGGTTTAATCAGTGTTCCATGTTTTCTTCATTTGTAGATAATGGTTCTCACTGTGGATCATTGGAGTCCAAAAGCCTTTTAAATGGCTTTGTACTCCTTTCCAGAGTAATGGAAATCAATGACTTTTTTTTCATTTCTTTTAATTTCTTTAGCTCAGGGCATGATGTTTGCTTTTTGATGGCATCAGACGGTTTATATTTAGGATATTTCTCGATGTTCCAGGTCAGGTCAGAAAGTAATCAGGCCTGGGTGTAAATAGTAAAATTTCCCCAAAAAATGTGGTTAACTGCTGATTTCAGAAAGAGGCAATTATATTTTCACAGGTTGTTTTGTAAAGCCCTTTTCCTTATTAAATGACATCATAAATTGAAATCAGATTTGTAAAGGTTATCTTTGTTTGAAATTAATGTCTTTGATCTGAAACATCAAATTCTCACACAAATATTTCAGAAGAACTTAGTACTTTTTTCATATTACTGCAGCATGCAAACATAACCATTATACTTTTTTGCTCGTTAACCGTGATTATTAGTGAGAGCACAACCTACAATTAACATATGGTGACCATATGGGAATGGGCTGAAACAAAGGTAACAGGTGACATTGTCTGCCTGTTAGATAGTAAATGCCTATAAAGGCCTAAAGCAGGACAACTCTGTGTAATCCATCTAGGAGCCATATGGGTCCTAACCCATATGGCTCCTAGATGGATTGGACAATTTAAACAGCCGTCCATCCATCCATCCATCCATCCATCCATCTATTCCTTCCATCCATCTGGTTGGCAGTCCTTCACAGGTACACCCACATTTAGGGACAACTAATAGTGACCAAATACTGTATGTTATATCTTAGTGCATCAAGCTAGATATTAGAATGGTAGTTGTGACACAAAATTGTATCTACAAACATAAGAGACACATTTGTGAGTTTCTTTAAGAGCTCCTTCATTTGAAGAGTCAATCTGCCTTTTTATTTCACCTTCTGCCTGTGTCACAAAAACAATTGGACAGCCAAATCAGCTGACATGGGTTTGCAATATACAGGCTAGGGCTCATTAGCATGAAAAGGCAAGGTCCATCCAGCAGCTGGAAATGCTCATGATCCACTTACCAAGTTTTTACCCCCTTCCCCCTTCCACCTTTTAGGTGGAAACGTAGACTACTATGTAAAAGATTGAAATGCTATTGCTGCTAATATTTGTGAGATAGGCTAGTCTGATGAGAACAGGTTAAAACTGTATCAGAAAACACCAGCTACAAATGCTTTGGGAGAATCATTACCCTAGCCCTGCTTTGGCCATGCATAAGATCTTCTCTGGAATTTTAATGTAGTTAATATAAGTATTGCCACTTGTTGGTGCCGCATACGTAATGCAGATTTTTCTAATAAGATTGGAAAAAATATCAGTTTAAGAAATACTGGCAGTAGTGCAGATCCGGCTGAAATATAAAAGGTTAGGGGAGAGGATTAGAAAAAAGTTTAGACATATTTATTGCAATTTGTATTTCATAAGGGACTGCTAAATGGGGCAGTTGGTAGCACTGTGGCCTTGCGTGGGTTCTCTCCAGGTACTCTGGCTTCCTCCGACAGTCCAAAGATATGCTTGTTAGGTTAATTGGTTTCTCTAAATTGCCCTTAGGTGTGTGAATGAGTGTGTGCATGGTTGTGTGTGTGTTGCCCTGTGATGGACTGGCGACCTGTCCAGGGTGTACCCTGCCTCCTCCCCATAGGCTGCTGGAGATAGGCACCAGCTTCCCCTGTGACCCACTGTGTAAGAAGCAGTAGAAAATGACTGACTGACTGCATTTTATAATGGCTTTTATTATGTAATTTAGAGTTTTTAGGTAACCATGCTGTAGACACTTACACTCTCAGTTGTGTGAAGCATCACAAGCCAATCAGTCTCTTTTGCTACCTATAATTATTGTTTCCATAGTCATCATATAAAAAACACAAAGAAAAGCAGCCAGTTTAAGTAAACATGCTTATGTGTTGTAAATTGTTATAAATCTAAATTGTGTTGTGCTGCCATTTCTCTGCAGGAAATGAATCATTCTGTGTTCAGGATATATCATTAAAGGTTGCTTAAGAAAATGTAAGTTCTACAGCAAATATGTTTTCTTATTAGCTATGTGGAGTCCCTATTTAGATGTTTTTTGGCTGATACAAATTCATTCATGTCACTAAAATGCAGATATCAATGGATCTTTGAAGATGCTTGTGGAGCTTACATTCTCAGAAGGTTTCACGCTAGGCAACAAACTGCTTAAAGTTGGCTGGGTGGGACTCAATCATTAGCTTATGAGACAGCTTGTGCTGACATGCCAAACATTTTTTAAAGAGACTTTAAACTAAAAACTATAAGAGCAAACAGCGACCCTGGCTACTTGGTGCCTTAATGAGTGTGACAGTTTCAGTTAACCTGTCATGTTTAGATGTTCTGTCTTTGTCATCACTCTCTGATAATTCATGTAACAAAGTACAACAGCTTTTCATGAGCTCTTTAATTTCTATAATTTGCAGTGCAGGTCCACATGCTGCAAGTTCACAACCTACCATCCTACCGTCCACTTAGTGCCTTGCTTTTCCTGCAGGAGTAATATAGCTGATGATTTAGAATAAGGGAATACTAACAGTGTGCTAAGGTCAGGAAGAAGCCAGAGAGTACTTGTGTGGGTTTGCTCATTATGATTTCTTCACCTTGTTATCCTTAACACATGGGCAAAGCTCTGTTAGCAAGACCCCTCTGCTCTAATCAATGTATACGGATAGCTGAGGAGGAAGCAGAGCGTGGCAGCTGGAGGAAGGCAGGGAGCAGGGGTGTGCGCCGAGTTTAGGGGTGGGGTAGGGGTGCTTTTTTGGGTATTTTACCCATCACAGGGATAGGAAATAATTGGCATAGGGTTTGACAACTGTTATAATTTTAGCTGCTCAGCACCCCACCTAGTTAGATCTTTCACACCATCTGAAGGCACAAGGATCCTTCATCACATAGCAATTGTAATGTAAGTGTTTCTATTCACTGCTGATGTTTATATATGACACAACTTTGGGATTACACTGCTTCTCTAAGGCGTAGCGGTATATAAAGATAAATAGCCAGTAATTATGTTCATGAGAAAATATTAGGAAACCTGTCAGCTCTTTCTTAGGAAATGTTCACCTGTTCATGTCTAATCTATTTATTTTATATCTGAAAATAAAGTGATTTAAGTACACTTGAAAATCCAAAATTAACCTTGCTTTACTGATTAAAAAGTAGAAACTGTAGAAATTGTATAATCTTGCTATGGAAAAAGTTAGGACACCCTACTCCCTAAGTGCTAGTGTTGCCCCCCTTTGGCTGAAAGGACATCGGAATGATGCTTTTTGTAGCCCCTACAATACCTCAATCAGATCAAGATCAGAGCTCTGCTTCAACTTTATTTTTGGTTATTTATTGGTTTAGGCCAAATATTATGTTCTATGTTATAGTGTCCAAATAATAAAAGTTTCTGTTATTTTTGTACAAACAACTTTATGTGTATGTTCTCTCTGGCAAAGTTTCATTTAGACTTGTGTTTTTCTTTCAGAGCAAAGGTTTCCTCCCTGTACACCTCTTATGGAAGTCAGATTTGTGCAGTCTCTTTCAGATTTTTACTTCAGAATCAGCTTTAATCACCGAGATTGTGCACAAGACAAGGAATTTGACTTCGTTTCCACTTTTTTTTCAATGAAGACATTTAAAATATAAATATGTAAAAAGGAAAATAAAATTATATATTGTTTTATATGTATGTATACATTTTTCTTACAAACGAGATGACAAAGTTGAATTAGTGAAAATATGCATGGTATCTATCAGGGCACCCTGACTGTTACATGTACACCAGAGAGGCAGCCTGGGGAAAGAAACCTTCTGTGGTAGCAAGAGCCTGCTGATTGTTATTTCAGACTTTATAGTATATGGAAATCCATTTTCTACACGCGCTTTTTCCGTACAGGGTCGCAGGGGAGCTGATGCCTATCTCCGGTAGTCTACGGACGAGAGGCAGGGTACACCCTGGACAGGTCGCCAGTCCATATATGGAAATCGGTCTTGTTTATTTATATAGCATCATTTCACAACTAATGTCCTGTCAAAGTATTTTACAAGAAGACCAAGACCAGTCCATTTAATTTCTAATTATATAGAAATACAAAATAAATGTAATTTAAACTAATAAAAAAGAAAATCCAATCCAATATAGCAAGATTAGGTTCAATAATATCTTAAATGTACAGTTTAATTCAGTTTACAATGCTGATGGGTCCAAACATATTGCGTCTATTTATGGAGGCCCAGCCAACCACATCGAAGCATTGACTTTGCAGCACTCCCTTCGTAGAACAACAGGAAGAAACCACCTGCAGAACAAGAGCCATAAAAATAAACACCTCTAAATCTTTATAGTGCATTTTATTTCCCATTATCCTGCTATGGAGTAAATGTGTAAAAATTGTTAAATAAACAATTATCCATGAGACTGAATCATTTTCTGAGCCAAAACACATAGTTAGCAAGAAACAGGAACTGAAATGCAGTAAATAGGTGCGCACAAACTGGTTTATTTACCTGGTATTAAATGGGAGTAGAAAGGGACAAAATGGCAATAAGTGGGTACAGACTGGGGGATTGAATTGTCAAAGGTGCAAGCTGACACTCCTATCACTGTCAGTTTGAGTAAGTGCACATAGATGGTACTTTGTTACATTCCTTTTACAGTACAGTTTATTTATTAGAAATGAGATAAACATTTTTCCCCTCTGTGCCGCTCCAAGATTAGTATTGCCGCTCATCAAGCCACCCCTTAACATATTCTTATTACTGGTTTGAGGAATTGAATGCCTGGAAGTCTATGCCTGAAGCAATTTAAAAAAATGTGAATAGCACTGCAGTTGGATTCTATCCTTACAAAAACAACTTAAACACTAAACAGTAATGGTTTACACAAATATAGGGAACAGTGATGGTGCTTCAGTATGTAACAAGCAAGAATGACTAATATACTGTAAGCAATAACACTGACACAAGTGTGATATGGCCTAACGCATCAAGAGTATTAGCAATGAAAGCAAAAGCAAAGGAGAGGAAAGCAAAAGAAGACCAGGAAATACAGGCTACTTAAGGAAATCATACAAATTTAACCACAGGCAAGGACAAATATAGAAATTAATGAGGTTTGCTGGTATGTCTTGGGCTTAGTTGACGAGCACCTAGCTGCTGTCAGAGATTCATTAATGGGAAGTGTCGACTCCGTGGATGGCTCTCCGACACAGCTGTAATGGTTACTGACTGCGCTTGGTGCACGGCTCGTAAAACACATCAAATCCATGCAGCACACCTTTCCTCTTGCTGCTCATGTGAAAACGCCATAAATCTGAGGGGTAAAGGCCATGGTTCATCACATAGTCCACCCATCCCCATCTCCAATATAAACACTCCCCACCCTGATTCTTCATGTCTCTCCTCTTTGACTGCTTGCTGCTTCTCATTAAAGCTTCCTCTTGATAATCATGTGCAACATCACACACCTAACCTTTAAGGGTTTTTTTCTCCCCCCATCCATTCATTCCTGATCATGTTTGGGCTGTGAAACCTCATTAATTGACTACAATCCCATGAATGTGGCATTTTCAGCATGGTTTTAAATCACGGCAGCTTCTACCTTTATCCCACGTGAATCCAAGGCCCCCGAGGTGTGAAGGGAGCGATGCTAATCACGATAAGTGATTTGAGCCCACTCATGCATTTCCTCGAGGTAAGCCTCTTTGATGTCCTTTGCTTCAGCTGCCTCCCTACTTATGTTCTGCTACGCTTGCATTCTAATAAAGACACCACTTACTGGTCTAATAATGCTGCTTTCACTTTCAGGGGGGATATGGGGCTTTTTTCTGCAGTAATTGGTATTTTACAGACAATTAGATCAAGTGGCTTTTCTCTAATACAATCCAACTTCAAGTTGTG
Source organism: Crenichthys baileyi (assembly GCA_036173005.1). Classification (NCBI taxonomy): domain Eukaryota; kingdom Metazoa; phylum Chordata; class Actinopteri; order Cyprinodontiformes; family Goodeidae; genus Crenichthys; species Crenichthys baileyi. The sequence goes on along the minus strand of JAHHUM010001527.1, from coordinate 55,467 downwards.
GGTTTAAACTTTGGGTTTTAGATGGTCTCAGAGCAGTTGTGGGAACAGAAGAGCATAGGGACAAAAGAGACCATCAGCCACCAGGGGGCCAGACATAATGGTTACTCTGTCTGCTTTTCCTAAAATCCCATGTTCTCTTCGTTTATAAAGCTCAGTTTCACAAAGACGCTGGAGGGCACACATTTGATGTGTTAAAGGCGGATGGTTGGAGACTGCTGACTTTGCAACGTACGCTAAATACAGAGTATGTATGAAGGAGGAAGGGATGGTGAGGTGTCAAAGTGCTACTCAATACCTCCCTCTGTCTTGATAACAAGTCAAGCATAGGCCTGTAAATGATGCAGCGGTCCCAGAGTTTTAAAGGCTACCTGCTCTACATCTGCTCTACGTCAGGGAAAATTTTACATCCACACTCCATGGGCATGCATATAACAATGATTTTGGGCTTTTAATCATGCATTTGAACTATTTCTTTTTAAAGGTGGAATAATACAAAAGACAACCTTGTTTTTTTAACAGCAAAAATTGGTTGCACAAGTTGAATTTATTGTAAATTTTCAGTAATCCATATAGAGTCAGAATTATCCCTACATTTACACAAAGACTAATAACCATGCACATACACACGCACTCCTAAAGGCATATTAGGGGAACTGATTTATCAAACTTTTTGTGGACTGTGGAAGAAAGCCGGGGTACCCGGAGAGAACCCACACATGCAAGGGGAAGAGATTCAAACTTCAAGCAGAAAGAGCCCAGGTCAGGATTTCAAAGCAGGACCTTCTTGCTGCAAGACAACAATGCTAACAACTGCACCGCTATGCACAGACGGATGGGCAGGCAAGTGGCCAGAACGATGAACAGGCAGGCAGGTAGGCAGGTAGGCAGACAGACAGACAGAATGACGGATAGATAGGCACTAATTTTTCTTGGTTCGTACCTTCGCAGTCCATAGTGATGTTAAACCGGTTTTACTGTGAAAAGTGAAACTGATTTTCAGAGGTTTCCAGTTCATAAAAGGAGTGGGCTCTGGTGGTTTCTGGTTTGTATTTAAGTAGCAATGTCCCTGTTAGGTGTTCCAATGGTCAATGAACCAAAGCATCCATCAAAAGTGGTTTCGGAATAAAAATATCAGGCTCCTATAATGGCCCCTACATCAACCCCATTGAAAAATTTGTGGATTATGCTAAAAAGCTAGGTCGAGATTAGGACGCCAGTCAATTTTAGTTTTACCCTGTGTAGATTAGAGAAAATCAACAATAAATTCTACCTTTTCCACCTAATTCTTTTTTTAAAGATCATTCAATTGTCTGTTGTATGATCATTCCATCCTGAAAAATGGATGGAATGCATTCATAAAAAACAAAAAACAAAAACATGTATGGCCATAGTATGTGTACATGTACTTTTCACTGGCATTGTATGAATCTGACTATCCTATCAGGGGGAGGTGCACCTTGGCCCTTCTGTGTTACTGCAGGCACTGACAGATATCATGTGGAGCAAAACGAGCCTGCCTCAAATTGGCTTTCCCTCACCCATCATCACACATTGCAGATGTCAAAGTTCTGGATATATATATACTGTATATACATATATAACACCTTGAGATAGCTCTGGAATAGTATGTAGCATTTGTCTGCCGGTCTTCTAATGATGGACAGATTCTGATACGTCCCTCACTTCTGGCTTCGACTTCAACTTTTGTTCAGTTGTCAGCGGTGAGGTGTGTGTTGGAACGCACTAAAGCATGTTTGTTAGTATGGGAGCAGGGTATATCTGGAATGCTGTGCGTGCGTGCACGTTTGTCTGAAAAGAGCCAGAGGCACAATGAGCCATCAAGTTAAGAGTACAGCGTAACTCTGGGCAGTCAAGTCAGTCAATATTTTAGCTGCCAGTAGGAGTGACTCACACAGGTTTTACTTTCTAGACATTATATTTTAAGCTGGAGTAGGACCTGCTCTAGTCCCTCAATAGTGCTATGCCTATTTTGCTTGCAATACACTGAAAGCTCCTTTTTGAAGATATGCTTGAGATTTTACTGACCCAGTAAATGAGAGCTCATTATTATGTACCCGTGAATTATATTCAGATATAAAGTAAAGTCCACCGTTTAGCTTTTTAAATAAGACGATCATCTACTTGAAAGCAAAAAAATTAAATTCAATGGCAATAACTCAGAAATAAGCCTTAATACCCAAAGGTGTGTCACTGCTATTAGGCCTGTTTAATGATGGTGGTCAACCCTAGTAAATATATGTTAAAAAAATTTCCCAAAATAAAATGTATCTTTGGTTACAATAGCATGATCTCATACTGAAGAGAGTTGACAAATCTAACCCTGAATTCATTTTGACACAGTCCACATTAGGTAAGTAGTTTTTAACAAATCCAATTAAAAGACCTAATGATGAACCATTTTCAATATTTTGACAGAGGACAACAGATTTTTATTTAAAATGTCCTGGTATTTCAAAGTGTTCAAGATGTCATGCACTTTAACAAGGTTCCCAATTTATTTCAAAGAGAAACAACTCCAAGCCCACCCTGAGCATTTTTCACCAATAAAATCAATCATAGTGTCATCTAACCACAGGGCATTCTTCCATTTGTATTCCGAGCAGTGTTGGACATTATATTTGTGCGATTGCAACATTGCGATTACGATACCAGTTACTATGAATCCACATTTTCCTCACTCCTCTTTTTCTGATGTATTATAACATTCCTACACTCTCTGTGACCTGTAGTGTCCTGGGACATATTTTTTGTGTTATGTGTGGTAATCCATTGAGGCTACACAGTATTAGATAATCATGCAATAAGGATAATACTGGTTTATATTTTCATCTCAATAATAGATGCGATAAATCTACACTTTCATTCCTACTTTGTTGTTTTGGCTGTGCTTGCTGCGTTTTCTGTGACCGCAAGCATCTTGAAAATATGTATCAGGTGTAGGAATCTATAGCACTGAGACTCCATCCAGCTGGCTGAATATTTCATTGGCATTTAAAACATGACACTTGGAAAATATTAGCCAACAGTTATTGCATTCAAAACAGTCCTTTGTGTTGCTAATATTACACACACTAATACTGTAATGTCGAAAAAGTTCAGATATATTGTGGAACCCTAGACATGTATTCCGGTGAACAGTTGTTACCAATTGCCAATCTAAGATCTTTGCTGATGACTTTTCTTCTTAGCATTGTGCTCCATTGCTCACATTTAAAGATCAGGGCCCGTATTCACTAATGCCCCTTTTCCGCTGGCACGATTTGGCCCGACTCGGCTCCACTCGGCTCGCTTCGCAGGCATTTCCATTACTATTATCATACTACCGGTACCTACTTTTTTGGTACTTCCTTCTTAGCAGGGCTAAGCGAGGCTGAGTCGGTACTGTAAGTGACATGAACAAACGGCTGTTCACTGATTGGCCGTGGGCGTGGCCAGCTGTATGAGTCGACCAACATAAAAAAACAACCGCAATTTTCAAAAGTGCATTTAAGCGAGTGAGAGAAACATATGATGGAGACCGGACAGTTACCCGGAAAAGTCACCCCTTGGAGCAACGACGAGGTGCAACCTTTTCTGGCGATCATAGGAGCATGCACTATTCAGCGGCTGCTGGATTAGGGCGACAAGGAATGAAAAGGTGTTTTCTGATATAGCCGATCAAATGGCCAGCCAAGGTTTTTACCGCACTTTGTGGCAGTGTTTTATTCGCAGTTATGCAGCCCGACACATGATGCTTTAAAGCCGCGCCTCCAGGAGGTGTTCCCTTCAGCGGAGTGAAAACGGGTCTATTGAAATGCAACACACAACGTTCAGAGCCGTGCTGAGCTGTTCCAGGCTGGCCAAATCGATCCAGTGGTAAAGGGGCATAGGACAAGGAGACAGAAACAAAATTAAAAAAAAAAGAAACAAAGAGAGAGAGGTCAGGCAAAAAGGAAAACGGGTAAAAGAGCAACTACGAGCCCACAGGCCCTGCCGGCAGCCGTCTATGCCGGAGCAGATCCAGCCATGGACCCAGAGACCTGAGACCCCGGGACACATCACCCTCCAAGCAGAGGCCTGAGAGCCAGGGGGCCCAGGCCTTGGCAAGCAGCCACCAGGAGTGTGCCCGCACACACCAAAGCAACGAACCCCGGATACTGAGAACCACCAATACACCAGCGGGTAAAGACACCACCCACTGGCAGGGGGTGTGGCAGGGAGGAAACACATTCGACGGGGGGCCTAAGCTGGTCCAGGAGAGGGAGCAGCCCAAGACCCAACCTGACATAAGAAAACAAGCGCACACAGTCACAATCAAACATTCCAACCCTCACGTGTACACCTATAAAGACACACACCCAGTATTAAGACACACAACAACCTACTTCGATCACTCACACTCCCCATAAATACTTTATACTTCCAGGTCCAGGTACCAATACCCCAGATAATAGCCTCACTAGGGGAGCGTTGATGGCTATGTTTAGTGCTCTGGAAGTAATTTCACAGCCTTGAAAGTCAGGTGTTTTTTATGCTCTCTGTGTTGTGTTATGACAGGTTCTTGCTATAATATTTCCACAATCAGAAAACCGAAATTCCACAAATAGAGATTCCTATTGGAAAAGACAGCTATGTCAGATAAAAGACATCCATTCACATTTTTGCTTTAAATAATACATTTACTGTCAGATTTAGACTTTCTTACAATGGAAGTAATTCTTCTTTTGAGGTGAGAGGCAGCTTGGTTCTGACAGGATATTAAACTATGCACCTGAGGTTAATACCCAACTGTTTTTTAAATCTTTCAGCAACCTGAACAGAGATGGGCTTGATTTTAGATTTGACTGCAGTCATTTAAACAATGATGGTGTTTCCTTATAATTTTGATATATTTGCTGGTTTTCTTAGTTTTGGACTTGAAAAGTATTTTCACACCAAGAGAAAGGGGAACAAACTATGACATTTTTCCTTGGTCAAACCAATGCATTCAATTCTCTTTATTCTAATGGCTTTAAGAGAGCTTGATTTTCACAATGCCTCAATTGGATATTATTTGGTCATTGAATGGTTGATATTTGTTGAGAGTTTATCAGTCTTCAACCATTTCACTGTGGAAAGCCATGTATTTTATTATCATAGCTGAGTTAATATGAGAAAAATAGATCATGTACAAGTTTGGACATTTCGGTTGTTAATTCATACAAGCTGAACTCATTTTAACTCTAGGTTATCATTGTGGGGAAAGCATAGTATTGGGAATAATTGTTTACCAATCCAAGTCTTCCACATAGCTCATGTGACATTTGTACAGTTTTGACCTATTTTAAATATAAATTTGCTCATTACTGCCCAAGAAGATTGCACCTCATCTGGAAGACAGCTGGTCACTTGATAAAAATAAATACTTTAGAAAACTGTACCACTCGTAGCATCTGGGAAATTCCTAAAACATTGGCAAAAAATGTCATTGAACAGCTTCTGTATTTTATTATTCAGGTCAGGAGCTCAGTTTCCAAAGCTTATTTGGGTAATCTTCACAGATATTTTTGTGATAGAAGATGATTTTCATTCTTTGCATCCAGTAAGAGCACAAAGGTGTAACCAGATGCTCTTAGACTGCCACAAGACCAGGTTAAAGCAAAGAGGCCACCAAGCTTTTGCTGTGTCTGCTCTAGTTTTATAGAATAGGTTACTTCCGCACATCTGCACAACTCAGTCAGTACACACTTCTAAAGAGCTTTTAAAGACTTATTTATTTTCCTTGGCATTTGGTTTGAGCTAACACCATTAGATGATTGTATTTTATGCAATGCTTAGTCTAATAGTTTATGCGCTGTATGATATTTCAGAGTTTCATGTTAAGCATCCCTGCATTTTATTGTACAGCTCTTTGGTGAATATATGCTTTTTTGTACAGCGCATCCATGTAGTTATGTTACAGCCTTATTCAAAATAGTATCAAATTAATCTCTTCCTCAAAATTCTACATACAATACCCCATTTCGACAATGCGAAAGTACGTTTTGAGATTTGTAAAACCTTAACAATTTGTAAAATCTAACTTAAGTGTGACACAAACCATGGCACTGACTATTAGCATTGCTAAAAATGTTTTTCTGTGGTACTTACCTGAGATTCATACTACAATGGTACTGCCACAGGTGTCACATCTGCTTTAGAATGTTCCCTAAAAACCTGTGTAATTTCCCTGTTATGAGAGGTTTCTGTGCCTGGACTATTGGTTTCAGCCTAAATGTGGAGAAGTTAGCTTTTAGTGCTTCTCAAGCTATGTGGGTGTTCTTAGGTTGGCTTCAAGTTCTCTGATTAGCAATCCAATCTGGTGAGATTTATCCACATGACAATGATATGGTAATACTGGTGCTACAAGGTTTGCCTACACCGCACCTACAACTTCCTGAAAAGCTGATACTATCAAATAAATCCTGCAATCTTTCTACGCAAGCTTTGTTATTGTTCAAAGTTGTGGAACGCTCCTTTAGGCAAGATGAGGCGTACTCTGCATTCTTGATGTACACCTGAAGTCTTCTACAAACTCAGAACGATCCCTCTGTTGTTGATTTTTGTCTTGGGTCTATACTGAAGCCAGACCAACACGTCCTTACAATATACAGACTGTGGTAAACAGGGGAAATTGTCTTGACTAACTCAGAGGTAGGAGGAGGGTAAAAAAAGAGCAATTATTTAACTCTTATTTTTAGTCTGTGAGTTTAAAAAAATGATTTAAAAAAATGAACCGATTTTTTTTATTTGTCATAATTCAGTTGATGTTTAGACTGCAAATGGTGGAGCAAAATACAAAAGTTTACACCTTGGAGGAGTAGGTTTTTTTTTTTTACTTTTACTTTTAGATATTATATGAACTATAAATAATGTACCTATTCTCAAACGTAGACATTTATTGCAGATATTTCTCCTATAAGGCTTCATACTTCTTAATAATCTTTAGTTAAGCATAACTCAAAGGTATCTCTTTAAGAACTCCAGTATTAGCTAAAAAAAATAAAGAAAAAAGTGTTTACCTTCTGATCCACAGCGGGACACTGAAAGTGGGAAAGTGCACACACATATGAAAAGTTTTTGCGTGAGTCTTCGCACGGCAAGCTCCTGAGGAATGGGATCACTCTTTAGCCTCTCTCTCGCTTTTCACTCGCGGTAATGCAGAGAAGAGCCCCAAGATCTTTTATGTGCAGACACCAGCAAAAAACTGCATTAAGAGGGCAGAGAGGAGATTTTATTGGAGCTGATGAGGAAAACCAGGGCAGAGGAAGAACGAAAAGGATGGGAGGGTGGCGGGGAATAGTGTCTTAGCTTCACCTCCAGAAAGTGGATTTGCAAGCGGTGCGTGTTGACTGATGCTGGCTCACCTAAATTTACACTTTTTAAACACTAATTTAAGTGTATTAGAGTTGTTGAGTGTGGAAGCAAATTTTATGCCCAGCAGACGTATAAAAATTTACAAAAGTGAAAGCACATACAGGATGGTAATAATCTTAGTGTCCCTGTGGGGTGCTTGTCTATGAATATATAAGCTTGCGCAGACATACAGTGAGCACATAGGTGCCCTGATATTTCTGAGTTACTTGTATTGTTCGGGGGGAGGCGTGGGAGTGATTCACCATTGTGCCTCCATATCTCTGTTGCCAGCTTGGCTGTCCCTTCACTGCTGATCTGTGAGATTTAGAATTGCTCCCAGAGTGCTTTTCTAATCTTCCTCTTTCTCTTTTCAGGGGAAATGTATCCCGCAGATGAAAATATTTCCCTTTGGTGCCTTCAGTGCATTTACTGTTTCTTTTATCTCAGTGCTTTTAAAAAATAGATGGAGAAGCTTGTCCAGAGCACAATTTCTTACAGAATGGATTCAACAAAAAAACACCAAAAACCAAAAAATTTCTGTTTCTTTTATTAAGTTTTAAGAGACTTCCTGCTACTTGGTCAAAAGTTTATTTAAGACTTATAGCCCACTGCTGTGTCAGATGTCAGTGCGATGGAATTTTTAAAGGCTTGTTAATTTCATTAAAACAGAGCTTGAGGGATTTCTGTGGAGAGGTGCTTGACACCTCACGAGTATTTCAACCCTGGGCTACAGTCTGCTCCATGAGGGGTCTGCCAGTTTAGAGAAATTACACCCGACAATGGACAGTCTGCTGACGAGCCGCGCTTTCTTCCTTCTGTGTTGGCCTGACGTCCAATTAACACTGAGAAACAAGCTAACCCATAGCTGCCATTTAGTCTAAACCACCAACAGCGCCTCCGAGATATCAGGACACGACTTAATGAATGCAATCAACAATAATTAGGGGGAATTATAGGCTCTAACTCTGAGGCGTTGTTGAGAAGGAAAGGCTGCCATTGCACTGCCACTGACCTCTTTTGTTTGAAACAATCCCTCCCTTCAGGAAGACAGACTTCTCACTGTGTCATAATCCTTCACATAAGACATTTGACAGAACTAAACAACATCTAGAGAGGCTCTAATAAAAACTTTTTTTTGTTTTGGTTGCATGTAATTTATATATATGTACATATTCATACAACAGGTTTTCTTGCAGGATTTTATATGCTGCTGGTGATTATTCTTTTTAGTTCTAGTTGGTTTCCTGTTAACCTGACACTCCTGAAGAACAGCATTAGGACATTAGGGTAATGTGCAGTGTTAGTTTTCCACCACACAGTGTTTTGCATATAGGCCAAAAAGTTTAGTTTTGTTTTTAAAAGACAGTATGTTTATCCATGTTTGATGCTTCTCCAACATGGCTGTTTGGACACTTGACTTCCTATTTTTTTTCTCCACCAAGAGGATTTGTAGAGTGTAAACTAATAGTTTGTCCTTGTCCACAGATTCCGGCACCTGAGCTGAACTCTGAAAGTCTTTCAGAGTTACTATGGGCCTTTTGGCTACTTCTCTGATTCTGTCTTTGCTTATCCTGAGTATTTGTGTGGACAACCATATCTTGGTAGGTTTGCAGTTGTGCTCTGTGAAATTTTTGAAGCTTTGGATATTCTAATAATAGATTTTTGTACTGGATTTTATACAAGGATATTTCAATAAAGAGAGCTAAATTAAGTACACACCACAGTTTACTTTAATCTGTAAAAAATGTTGATCACAATGTACAGTTTTTCTTTCGATGCACAGTTATGCACTATTTTGTTTTGGTTTCTCATATAAAATCCCAATAAAACCCAGTGTTATTAGAAGGTGACAAAATGTAAAAAAAATTAATAAAAACTTTTGCAACGTACTGCACATGTGAGAGATCTCTGATTTATTCAAGTTTAAACATCACGTAAACTAGTTAAAAGTCCAACTCACAGAAATAAGAGCACTTTTTTATTCTCTTTTATGCATATAAAACGAAATTATTGTGCTTCATAGGTCCCAATAGGATGATTATGTGCTTAAATTTACACTGAAATAGTTCATGTCCAGGGTGGCACAGTGGCGCAGTTGGTAGCACTGTTGCCTTGCAGCCGGAAGGATCCTGTGTTTGAATTCCCGGCTTGGGGTCATTCTGCATGGTGTTTGCTTCGTCTCCCAGTACATGTGTGCGTTCTCTCCGGGTACTCCGGCTTCCTCCCAAAACATGACTGTTAGGTTAATTGGTTTTCTCTAAATTGCCCTGAGGTGTGAGTGGGTCTTGGCATGGTTGTGTTTCCTGTGTGTGTTTCTGTGCTGCCTTGTGATGGACTGGCGACTTGTTCAGGGTGTACCACGCCTCTCCCCCATAGACTGCTGGAGAAAGACACCAGTTATAACCCTAACCCTATATAATGCTGTATAGCTGAAGTGGTTGCAGCGGAGTTGAAAAAATATTGTGAATTACTCAGCTAACATGTTTTCGACCACTTGTCACAAGGTAACTCACAGACTATGAAAAGAAAAATGAACTTTTAGTCGAAGATAGTCAGGCAACCATTAAGTAATAAAAAAAATAGGAGGGGTGACAGGGGAGGCGGCGAAAAATAAACTCACTTTGGTCTTATGTAAATCTTTTACCCTTTATCCCAATATACACTCATATGAATTTAAAGTAAGCAACTTATAAACAACATATACAGTACAGACCAAAAGTTTAGACACACCTTCTCATTCAAAGAGTTTTGTTTATTTTCATGACTATGAATAATGTAGCTTCACATTGAAGGCATCAAAACTATGAATTAACACATGTGGAATTATATACTGAACACAAAAGTGTGAAACAACTGAACATATGTCTTATATTCTAGGTTCTTCAAAGTAGCCACCTTTTGCTTTGATTACTGCTCCGCACACTCTTGGTATTCTGTTGATGAGCTTCAAGAGGTAGTCACCTGAAATGGTTTTCATTTCACAGGTGTGCCCTGTCAGGTTTAATAAGTGGGATTTCAAGCCTTATAAATGGGGTTGGGACCATCAGTTGTGCTGTGCAGGAGGTGCCGACAGTACACAGCTGATAGTCCTACTGAATTGACTGTTAGAATTTGTATTATGGCAAGAAAAAAGCAGCTAAGTAAAGAAAAATGAGTGGCCATCATTACTTTAAGAAATAAAGGTCAGTCAGTCCAAACAATTGGGAAAACTTTGAAAGTGTCCCCAAGTGCAGTCGCAAAAACTATCAAGCGCTACAAAGAAACTGGCTCACATGAGGACCGCCCCAGGAAAGGAAGACCAAGAGTCACTTCTGCTGCGGACGATAAGTTCATCCGAGTCACCAGCCTCAGAAATCGCAGGTTAACAGCAGCTCAGATTAGAGAACAGGTCACTACCACACAGAGTTCTAGCAGCAGGCACATCTCTAGAACAACTTAGGAGACTGTGTGAATCAGGCCTTCATGGTAAAATAGCTGCTAGGAAACCACTGCTGAGGACAGGCAACAAGCAGAAGAGACTTGTTTGGGCTAAAGAACACAAGGAATGGACATTAGACCAGTGGAAATCTGTCCTTTGGTCTGATGAGTCCAAGTTTGAGAGCTTTAGTTCCAACCACCGTGTCTTTGTGCGGCGCAGAAGAGGTGAACGGATGGACTCTACGTGCCTGGTTCCCACCGTGAAGCATGGAGGAGGAGGTGTGATGGTGTGGGGGTGCTTTGCTGGTGACACTGTTGGGGATTTATTCAAAATTGAAGGCATACTGAACCAGCATGGCTACCACAGCATCTTGCAGCGATATGCTATTCCATCCGGTTTGCGTACAGTTGGACCATCATTTATTTTTCAACAGGACAATGACCCCAAACACACCTCCAGGCTGTGTAAGGGCTATTGGACCAAGAAGGAGAGTGATGGGGTGCTGCGCCAGACCTGAACCCAATCGAGATGGTTTGGGGTGAGCTGGACCGCAGAGTGAGGGCAAAAGGGACAACAAGTGCTAAGAATCTCTGGGAACTCCTTCATGACTGTTGGAAAACCATTTCAGGTGACTACCTCTTGAAGTTCATCAACAGAATGCCAAGAGTTTGCGTAGCAGTAATCAAAGCAAAAGGTGGCTACTTTTGAAGAACCTAGAACAAAAGACATATTTTCAGTTGTTTCACACTTTTTTGTTCAGTATATAATTCCACATGTGTTAATTCATAGTTTTGATGCCTTCAGTGTGAAGCTACAATATTCATAGTCATGAAAATAAAGAAGGTGTGTCCAAACTTTTGGTCTGTACTGTACTTTTCAGATGTTTCACAACATGTGCTTCATTCGTACTTTTAGACTTATGTGAAATGGGTTGAAATCGTCATCTCAATCTTCCAGGGGTATGAATACTTTTGGGCTTAGCAGTACATGGCAAGATGTGAGTGTAAGAGACAAGGTTGGTTGAAACACAACAATATATAAGCAAATGCATACTTTTGCACACTAACGCATGATGCTTTTGTTTTGTAAAGCAAATATTTTAACCACACTCTTTGTTCTTTAGAGTTGGATAGGCACATTTTTATATATAAATCTGGCAATGAAGCAATATGTCCAGAAGCATGAGACTGAGCTTCCTGAATGCCATGTGTACCAAAAAGAACAATGATATCAGCAACTAGATTCACACTATTCCATTTTTTAGAATACATATATTAGCATTTTCTTCTTAGGTAGGACTAGTGTTTTTCATTTTTACTTTATTTTTGTGGGAAAAGCATTTTTGTTTATCCATTAAAATCTTTAGGCAAGACTGAGCAATTGTAGCGGTAGGTTTATATCATGCCGACACCTCCCAGCCGAGACCTCAGCAGGCACAATAGGTAGTTTGAAGACCAGAACAAGAGGTGAGCAAGGTCAGGCCACAAATCCAACAGAATACAAACTAGATGGTCTGTGGTCTGGGTAAAAGGGAAAGAGAAGGTATTCCATTAGATGTTTAAGTTTAACAGAGATCCTGGAAAAAACTCAATTTAAATAAAAAAAATATTGAAATTGATGGACCTTCTTTATCTGTCAATTTCTAGTGTTACCAAAGATACTCTTTTGGATGTGTTGATGGACTGATTCAAATTTCGCAGATAATTTCTTAGGTGACTGCATTTGATCAGATATGCAGCCTCAACTGATGTCGAGACAGGTGACATTTGGAAAAACACAAGCGTGAACGCAAGATGTGGAGAAACGAGCTCTGATTAAAGGGCTGTGGGTGGATTCTCATGGGCCCTGAATATGAAAGATGTGCGAGACTGCAACTGTTGAGAAAGAGAGAAAAGTTATTACTCGCTGTCTGAAGTAATTTGTATTAAAAGCAGTTTCCATCGGAATGTCTGGGTATGTGAATGCAATTAATGCCAGTGGGTGTGATATGAAAAATGAACTGGTTGGCAGAAACCATTTCCACTGAGAATTCCCTCACAGAGATTGCGTCTAATTTAAGCTGAGGTAAATTTATGGGTTGCTAATGTGACAAATAGTCAAAGGTGACTTGCATAGGCTTAGTAAAAGCCACTTAAATGCCTTCCTGATGTTTTTAAAGAATATAAATATTGAAGAATAAATATCTTATATTAATTAATTTGTAGGTTTATGTACTATTTTTCTAATGTAGCCACATAAAACTGCCCTGCTTTTGCATGAAATCTGGAATGTGGGGAACGTATCTGTGTAGACATTTGTGTTTTGATTAAACAATTAACAGCCAGGGATCTTTTATATTAAATAATTGAAGGAACGCGTTTAGTGTTTTTTAAATGAGCAACTCATGCAGCCAAGCATTTGAGGGTATAAATAATAATGCAATTGCACAAAGAAAATTAAATGTTTTTGTCCAGACTCCCACTTAAAGTTCGATTAAAAATAATTTTAATAATAGTAGAGGGGCCTTTTCTTTGTATTCAAACATTTCTCTAATTTGGCTGTAAGTGTTTAAACTCAACATAGTAGTGAAGGAAGGAATTTGTAAACAGTTTCTTTTTAACCAGTTCCTTCCCAACTTGTCGTATCATTGTACTCTTCGGTCTTAATCAAAATCGAAGGTCAATGTTCAAATGATTATTAGTTTCCAGTTTGTTCTAGTCTAGATTTTTTACAGGTGTTTGGTGTATCTGAAGCAACTATGTAAAAACAAAAAATGTGTCTTTCTTTTTCAAAGTGAAGCCTAGAGAGCCAAACTAGTGTAGGGGGCAGATCTAAAGGAAATTTCTGTAATTTTAACAACAGAACCACTAGCTGCATTTCCATTACAAATGTGCACAAAACTTTGTTGATATTCTGCCAATGTTGAAAAAACACAATTTCGCAATTGCGGTGTTTCCATTAAATAAGAAATACATCTAAAATCATACGTAAATACATTTTTTCACGCGATAACTCATTAAAAAAACATGATGGTGACAGATGGCTCTTCAAGATCTTGGTAAATGCTCGCATTTCTTTGCTTTTTGGAATCTAAAATGCTGGTAATGCCCCTGTAGCAAACAAAATTTAAAAAATACTAATTTTCCTGGTCCAACACATGCCGCGCCATTACCTTCTACTACTTCCTGTTGTATTCTTCATCTTTTTTGCCAGTAGTACCATCCTGTGACTCGTGTGAAGCGAAAAAGGTGTTTCCATTGTGGTGTTGCGAAATACACCAATTTCTATACGGCCAAAAAAACCACCTCATCCTAGCATAAATCGACAAAGTGGATTTTTTTCGAAATTGCATTATTTCCATAATTTTTTTTTTTGTAATTACAATTTGCGCAATTTGATGGTCAATGGAAACGCAGCTACTCAGGGGTTAATTTGACTTCCTGTGTGTTTTCAACATGGTAAATTATCTTATTTGAGCCCTATATGTCTCATACCTTTTTGCCAAAAAGACAATATACAGTATAATGTTGCCCACTCAGCAGAATTGTTTGTAGGTTGTCATGATAACAAGGTAGCATTGACAAAATGTAGCCTGTACAACGACAGGTATCTGGACTAACATGATAGACAAAAAAAAAAAAAATCTTTGCTGAATTAGTTGATTGATTGATTGATTGAAGAGTATAATACATGAAATCTTGATAATAAATGAAATCTTACAGGATTGATATGATTATCTCTGGTGTTTAGAATTGCAGTAGGTTGTAAATATATTTGTTGCTATTTTGGGTCAGTTGTGGTATACTTTTAACTATATGATTTCCTTATTTGCAGAAGACGATCATTTTTCTTCTCTTCTCTTCTCTTCTCTTCTCTTCTCTTCTCTTCTCTTCTCTTCTCTTCTCTCGTGAAATTCCATGGACTGTTACTGTCAACAGTCTACATATTTGAGGTGGTCTATCTGAAACACACCTGATGCAGCTAGTGAAGACATTGACTGGTTGGAGCAGGTGTGCCTGAAACCACACCTAATGAGAAATCTGTTAAGAGGATTAAATTTTGAGTCTGCAGTGGACATTGAAATGATTTGTTGTATTTGGATAAAATAACTTTATAATTCTTTTTATGTTCTTGTGAGGTTAGTTTCTTTCAAACTCCTAAACAATTTGGGATTTTTCTAATAAAAAGTAATTTGCAATGAGGGTTGAATATTCTTTGGTGAAAATGTGTCCTGATGAACTTCAAAACATGTTTTTACACTTTCACATTTATGCACTAATGTCCCATTAGGACATTAGTGCATAAATCTCAAAAAAACAAAAAACTTGAGTTTAATTAGACAGCGTAAAACTCTTGATTGGTCTATAAAAGCTGGGATGGGATAGAACTGAATAGCAGACTCTCAAGCTATAAAAACATGTTCTGCCATTTATGTGCCCAACTTTAAAGGGATAATCAAAGAAGTTGAAGCTGTTGGGGTGCCAAGAAATCTTTTAAATGTGCTGAGTTTAACAAACTCAGCACAGTTTTTGATCCATCTTTTCAACACTGGCTTGTTTGAACCAGATATCACCACTGCCATCATAATACATCATAAAACAAGCTGTTCTCATTATATTGAGCAGACCAAAGTATCATTTGCAAAGAACAGATGCACTTCACAAAAGACATCAGACATTATTTGTTTCCGTGTAAAAAATTTGAAAGATGCATAGAAGAGTGATTCCATAATCTCAATCCAACTCAAACTCTAATTAGAGAACTATTTCTCCCATTAAAGTGCTGTCATATGGCACAACACCAGACTTGTAGACAAACTAAACAAATTTTGTAAAATATAGTGGTACTCCCCTTCCATTTGTTTGGTTTCTCCACTGTTTTCTCCCAGTGCACAAGAAAGTTCTTATCAGCGCTTATCGGCCTATACTGATGTGCAGAATCCACACCACAAACATATTCCAACTTGAATTAAGCTTGGAGTTTGTGGTGGTTGTAGGATTTCAGCAGGCTAAGCTTGAAACACTTTCCCAAAGAAATCAATTAAGCATGCCAATAGCCATCAATCTGAAAGGCAAGGATTGACCCACTTGTTGAAGGTTTAGACTTATTGTGGGAACGTGGGGTGATGTGTGGAGGGGGTTTAGCATTTCAAAGTGGATGCCTCGTTTACCTGACATAACTATGTAACATTTCCTTTCTAACTCCTGGAATTAGATGTGTGCATCGTCTTCTGCAGTCTCCAGCAGGCAAACTGCACTGTAATTAAATAACAGTGAGGCGGCTACATCAGCAAGGCTCAAGAGGGGTGTTCTCTCATCTGTCAATTCGGTTAGATGATAAATGATTCTCCCAAAATGTTTTTAGAGGGTGAAGCTGAAAGGTGCTGTAGATGGTGAACTATGAGAAGAAACATCCAGCTTGTAATATGAGATTTGTGCTAGCGCTCATCTGACAAGAAGCAATTGGGTAAAACACATATAGAAATCTAATTCCACATTGCTTCTGGTATTTCCACAAGTTTTATGTGTCACTGCAATACCAATGTAGCATTCTGAAGAGAGAATGTAATGAGTCTTTGTCAAAGTGTTCACACTGTGGTGGAATGTGGATTTCACAGTGGTACAGTGGATAGCACTATTGCCTTGCAGCAAGAAGGTCCTGAGTTTGAATTCCAGCATGGGGTCTTTTACATGCAGTAGCATGTTCTCCCTGTGCATACATGGGTTGTCTTTGGGTATTCTGGCTTTTTTGTCTCTGTAAACTTCCCTTAGGAGTAAGTGTGCATGTTTAGTTGTTGTGTCTCTTTGCTGCCATGTGATGGACTGGCAACCTATCAAGGGTGTACCCCCCCTTTTGCCCAGTGAGTGCTGGAGATGCGCCACAGATAAGCCAATATGGACAATGGACAGCTGGATGGGAATGTATTTGACAGACCAACATAGATTAGTTCATTATTATGAAGTGGGTGGAAAGTGAATAATTGTTTTCAAGGTTTTTTATAAATAAAAATGTAAAACGTGTAGAATGCATTAATATTCATTCCTTCTGATCCAATGCTTTGTAGAACCACATTTGTTGTAATTACAGTACAACTTCAAGTCATTTGGTTCAGCTTCAAGTATCTAGCAGCTTTGTACATCTAGGACAAAAATGTTGACGACTCTTCTTTGTTCACGTTTAAGCTAAAACATATTGGATTTAGAGCGTTTGTGAATACCAGTTTCCAAGTCCTGCCAACGAATAGATTTAGGCCTGGATATTGACTGGAACATTCTAGCATATACATTGCTATACAGTGCTCTTGAAAGGTGAATCCTTGTCAGATTTTTGCAGCTTATACCAGGTTTTCTCTCAGGACAGCCCTTTAGTTATCTTTATATCCATCTTCCCATCATCCTTTGACTAGCTTCCCTAACCTTGCAGACAAAACCCCGCAGTCTAGATGTTGCCACCACCATGATTGGTGATGGTTTGTAGTTTTTGGTGATGAGTTGTAGGTTTTTGCCAAGCATATCAAAGCATGAAGTCTAATAATTTAAATTCCAGTGGCAAACTGCAAATTGGAGTTTATCTGTTGTTCTTCTTGGCTACTCTTTCTTAAAGCCCAGATTTGTGGAGTTCATGATTAATAGTTGTCGGGTCACCAAACTGTCCCACCTGAACTGTGGATCTCTACAGCTCGTCCAGTGTTACTATGGGCTTCTCTTTGCTTGACTGTCAATTTAGGTGGATAAATTGAACAGTGTTCTGTGAGATGTTCAACGGTTGGAGACTATTTTAAAATTGAACCCTACTTGAAACATACACAGCTGTTGCCGGATCTGTATGCTGCGTTTCTTTGTCTTCATGATGCTGTTTGACCGCTCATGTTTTCTAACAAACCTCTGAGGCCTTCACAGAACAGTTTGATTTTTACTTACACACAGTTGGACTTGATTTACTATTTAGTCCACTGAAGGCACTTTGTTGCGTTGGAATTTATTTAGGGGCACTATGCAGTACTATTGGTGGTCTATCACATAAAATGCCGATAAAATATAATGGAATCTGTGGTTACAACGTAAAATAAATATCTTAGTGTAATTCCTTCAAACTGGAAAACATTAGGGATTTCCAAAATTCCAGGCGGGGTCCCATAATCACAGTTAATGATTGTGACAAAGTATCCCCAAACCTGAATTAATAACCGTGCGTTCATGCATGTCGAACTACAATGCCTTGGTTTCACTGACTGATGAGATCCATTACTCTTAAAATAAATTCTAACGTTGCTTTGAGCAGCAGGTGATTTCGACTGTCAGGGCGTACGCCTCGCTAGCTCTGCAACAGAAACCATCAGAGTGACTGACATAAGTGAGGAATAGCGTGTCCAAGTGTGTGTGTGTGTGTTCCTGTTTTGGCATCACAGTGAGAACCAATTTTCTGATATCACCATCAAATTGAGGACCATTTGTACCAAAGTGAGGACATTTTGCTGGTCCTCACGACCTATTTTGTTAAAGGTTAGGTTTAGGACTAAGGTGTGAATTGAGTTTAGGTTAAGATTAGGGTTAGGCATGCACTGGTAATGGTTAGGTTTAGGGTTATTGTCAGGGTTAGGGCATAGAAAGGGTTGAAAATGACTGAAAATCAATGGAAGTCAATGGGAGTCAACACATGGTCCTCACTACATATAGCAAAACAAGAGCGTGTGTGTGTGTGTGAGAGCATGAACCTTTCTGCAACCATAAGCGTTAACCTGTTTTGATTGTCAGGGGCGGAGGTAGCGTTTATGAGAAATAAAGGCGAGGTGAAATCCCAGCAGCATGTAGCAGGAGCATTAATGGAGACTATGACATTGAACTGAAATGTATTATTCAGCACTTAAAAGCACGGGGGCATCTGTTCAAAGCAGTTTAAAGCTCCTTACCAATTTCAGTGCTGCTTAATATTTTACATGCTTACTGATGGGGGAAGTACGCCTCTTTGAGAGTTAATGGGGAAACACCCGGTTATGATGTGCAGATTGACAAGCTAAAAGAAGAGAGCATGTAGAGGGCTCTAATCCAAGCAGGATTGAAATAATACACACACGCTCAAAACTATACAGTTGTGTTCAAAAGTCATTAACTAGATGAGTCCCAATTTTTGGTACAAATCAATTTTCTGCATAGTAATTATTTAACACAGTGTGGTAGAGGAATAGACATCCAACATGCCTAACAGTCATCACATGCAATGCATGTTGTTGATTCTATGTAATTAAATATTGATTCAAAAGGTGTGTTCAAAATAATATTAGCTTAGAGTATAGAAGTTTGAAAGGCCAAGCTACAGCAAGGACAAGAAAGTGCATCTATTGAAGAAGTTACTATATGCCAAAAACACACTGGTCTATAGAGTAATGATTTAACATCTTATAAAGTGATCTTGTTCTTTTTGACTCTACCATCCACAAACAGTTTGTCTGATGATCCCCAAATGTTGAATTCAAGCCACTGTGCATTGTAAAGCATGGATAAATAGATAACAGTATACACATTATTTAAACATTAGTCATTAATTTATCCGCTTTGCACAACTACCTCTGGCAGTTAAACAGTTC
This sequence comes from Crenichthys baileyi, assembly GCA_036173005.1. Classification (NCBI taxonomy): domain Eukaryota; kingdom Metazoa; phylum Chordata; class Actinopteri; order Cyprinodontiformes; family Goodeidae; genus Crenichthys; species Crenichthys baileyi. Next base: position 36,112 of record JAHHUM010001527.1, on the reverse strand, counting down.
CACAGCATGATGCTACCGCCAGCATGCTTGACGGCTGGTACAGTATTCTGTGGGTGGAAAGCCTCAGCTTTCCAAACATTATTTTTGACATTGTGGCCAAAAAAAAAACTTTTTTGTTGTCCTTTATGGCCATAAAACTTTTCAATTGAACAAGATGGTGTATATCTTAGAAGAGGTGCTTCTTATTTGGTCAGCACCCTCTCAGTCCATGTTGACAGTAGACAGTGACACTGGTGTTCTAGTGCTGCGTTCCATTAACCTCAGAAATCGGAACTGGGAAGTCGGACTTTACGTCATCTCCGAGTTGTAGCGTTCCAGTTTTCCTGCCTGTTTTCGTTCGTATTGCTATCAACCGTAACAGCAGTCTTACAACAATAACAATGGCAATAACACTGTTCTACGCTGTATTTCGTGCATGTAAACAGCGTTGAAACATCTCATCTTATAAACACTGAAAGGTACTAAGACTGACTAAATATTACATAAAATACATAAATAATAAAGAACTGCTAAAAACAGTCTCAGTAAGAACGTTTTACTACTATTGCTGTAAGTAGCAACCATCTTGACTGCGGAGGTCTGGTGTGGTCATGTTGCCCTGCTGTTCCAACTTGTAATTCCGACTTTTGGTGGCGTTCCAGTTGAAATCTCCTACTCTGAGGTCGGAAATTCCGACTTCCAAGTACAAATGGTATGCAGCATAGTATCTGATAGGCTTGAGCTTTAGTGTGTCATGCTGTACGGATGTGGGTAGGACCAAAGTGCAGAGGAAGGACGCCGGAGTGAGACGTATGCAAGTAAGTTTGAGGTTTAATCACTCTCATTCACCGACCAGGCAGGAAAAATGAACCAATCCAGGACGCCAAAAACCAGACGTAACATTACACATGATAACAAACCCACAGGGACCAAAGGCAACCAGGGAACATATATACAAACGGATCAGCAGGGGGAACCAATGAACGACAAGACCAGACAATCAGGGAAAACTAGAGACAGGTGTGGGACAAGCTACAGGAAACAGAAGATAAACAAAAGATCAGACCAGGTTAAATAACAAAAACAGACTCAAACATGGACAGATTCTGACAAAGATCCTGACATAGTGAATTATTCTTGAACATCCTAAGCAATTTCCTTTTATCTGATCTGAAAGTGACGGTCTGGGTCAGTTGGTTTGGTTCTCCAAAAAGACAAAAATCCACAATAAAGTCACACTTATGCTTGTTCCTAAAATGTAAACAATTTATATTTTGTATTATTGAGCCACCTACAGAAAATAACAGTTTATATGCATTATTAAACAAAAGCCTAAAATGGGTGTGACAGTCATGGTGATGATGAATATACGTAAATTCTGATCTCAGTTAGAAACTTCATTTGATTTTATCAAAGCAACATCTTCCCCCAACAGAGACACAAACATCATGTTTTACATTTTCTTTTCTTTACTAACAGTCTTCAAACATATACTGTGTGTCTGTTTAAAGACAGCTCAGAGCAGACTGTGTTTCTGGTATGCATTGGATATCTTTAGGAATCTTGCTTTTCCTGCCACATTTTAGATAAAACCAATCCGGCTTTCTGTGTCCTTGCATCAGCTCTGACTCCTGCCAGGAAAATTGGTTTTCCGAAGGGCTGCTGCCAGATTTTAGGAAAAATGGGAGGGCCGAGAAAGCGTCATAGTGTTGACCAATTTTTATGCCCTCAAGGGTACTTGAGGAGAAATGTGCATTTCCAGTTGGATTTATGTTCACGTTGCCTGGGGCAGATATGTATGTCTCAATGCCCTGCAACATCACACCAGCAAAACAACCCAAAGTCTGACACAGAATGTGTTTCATTTGAAGGACAAAAAAGCAAGACAGCAGGGAAGATCGAGATGAAAACGTAAACTTACAGGGTGGATTTTTCAGCTTGTGTTTTAATGTATTCAGTATGCAACATGAAATCCGGCTCAATTTGAATGTGTTCTTTCAAGGAACAGATCCTAAAACAACAATCATGGCCATATGCTGCCCTCCTTTCTGTAGTCTGTGTACAACTGAAGAAATAATTGTTTTTACTGTGTCCCTCTTTTACTTAACTTTATATTTAGATATTTACTACGGACTTCGAACACTCTTTGAAAGGAACACATCCACAAGATCTGGCTCCCTTCAAAGAGCTTTAAATCCCATGTCTACAGGGGTTGGACAATGAAACTGAAACACCTGTCATTTTAGTGTGGGAGGTTTCATGGCTAAATTGGACCAGCCTGGTAGCCAGTCTTCATTGATTGCACATTGCACCAGTAAGAGCAGAGTGTGAAGGTTCAATTAGCAGGGTAAGAGCACAGTTTTGCTCAAAATATTGAAATGCACACAACATTATGGGTGACATACCAGAGTTCAAAAGAGGACAAATAGTTGGTGCACATCTTGCTGGCGCATCTGTGACCAAGACAGCAAGTCTTTGTGATGTATCAAGAGCCACGGTATCCAGGGTAATGTCAGCATACCACCAAGAAGGACGAATCACATCCAACAGGAATAACTGTGGACGCAAGAGGAAGCTGTCTGAAAGGGATGTTCGGGTGCTAACCCGGATTGTATCCAAAAACAAAAAACCACGGCTGCCCAAATCACGGCAGAATTAAATGTGCACCTCAACTCTCCTGTTTCCACCAGAACTGTCCGTCGGGAGCTCCACAGGGTCAATATACCTGGCCGGGCTGCTTTTAGCCAAACCTTTTGGTCACTCATGCCCAATGCCAAACCTCGGTTTCAATGGTGCAAGGAGCGCAAATCTTGGGCTGTGGACAATGTGAAACATGTATTGTTCTCTGATGAGTCCCCCTTTACTGTTTTTTCCCCCCACATCCGGGAGAGTTAACGGTGTGGGGGAAGCCCCAAAGAAGCGTACCAACCCAACTGTTGCATGCCCAGAGTGAAGCATGGGGGTGGATCAGTGATGGTTTGGGCTGCCATATCATGGCATTCCCTTGGCCCAATACTTGTGCTAGATGGGCGCGTCACTGCCAAAGACTAATGAACCATTCTTGAGGACCATGTGCATCCAGTGGTTCAAACATTGTATCCTGAAGGCGGTGCCGTGTATCAGGATGACAATGCACCAATACACACAGCAAGACTGGTGAAAGATTAGTTTGATGAACATGAAGGTGAAGTTGAACATCTCCCATGGCCCAGTCACCAGATCTAAATATTATTGAGCCACTTTGGGGTGTTTTGGAGGAGCGAGTCAGGAAACGTTTTCCTCCACCAGTATCACGTAGTGACCTGGCCACTATCCTGCAAGAGGGATGGCTTAAAATCCCTCTGACCACTGTGCAGGACTTGTATATGTCATGCCCAAGACGAATTGACGCTGTATTGGCCGCAAAAGGAGGCCCTACACCATACTAATAAATTATTGTGGTCTAAAACCAGGTGTTTCAGTTTCATTGTCCAACCCCTGTAATTGGCTGCTGTAGCTTCTTGTATGTCTGTGCCACATGACCTGCACAGTGAACTCGAAAGGTTATTGATTAAAGCAGAGCTGAAATGTTAGGAATTATGCATTTTTTTATTCATCCTATCTTTTGTGATTCTAATTGACTTCTGAATTTAGTATTAGTCTAGTTTGAATATGTAAAAGATGTCCAGAACTACAGTTCAGTTTCACGAGGAATATCTCCAAAGAGAAGGGTATTCCTTCCCAGATTGCGCATCTGTGTTGCATTCAAGTACAACCCGTACACTGGATTGTCTTATCAAGCCAACCCCAAAGTAACATAAAAATTTTTTATGGTCAAATGTCGGCATGCTTATTAAAAATTCCTGACAAAATCGAACCAAATCTGGAATCAGTCTTAAAGTCCAGTCCTCAAGGGCTACTATCCTGCAACCTTTAGCTGCATCCCTTCTGAAACACACCTGAATCAATTGAATGTCTTACAAGGCCTCTGCTGAGCTGTATGAACTGCTGATGATGGAATTTGGGTGTGTTGGATTAGGGATTTATCTAAAAGTTGCAGGATAGTAGCTCTTGAGGACTGAACATAGGCGTCCCTGCGCTTGAAGATATCCATAGAATGAAAAAACAGAAAATATTATATTTGTTCACTGTTGAATTAGGTTAAATAAGTTATAGATTTCTGATTGTTTCTGTTGACTGAAACCATGACTTTAAAAATATGCTCCATTTAGAACCATAATTATTTTTGTATCGTTACTCCCCAAGTAATGTGGTAATTTTGGTAGTAAATACTAAAATTATCTATGTTATGTGCATTCAAATGAGCAAAATCTCATCTTAAGCATTAGCTTGTCATCAAAAACACCAATAATTTATGTTTTGTATGAGTGCAAATAATTCATGCAGTAAGGGGTTAATCAATAATATAGTAATATTGACATTTTCACAGTCATAATCAGACAGACAGACGGCAAACATAGAGCCAGTAACCCACAGCAAATAAAAAACTGTGTTCATGTTGGTTTTCATGGACCATTTTATTAAACATGTGAGTAAAGTTTGGTAAAGTTTTCAGTTTCGATTTAACTACCATTGAACTGAGCTACTAAATGAAGCAGAGCATTATCGAAACTGCTTAATTCGGACAGGAAATAGGGTTTCATAATAAATGCGACTCAAACAAAATACACCTTTCACTGGAAATGAGTTAAGGTTGATAAGCTGGTACAGGGAATGTATCAGAAATGTAATTGACTGATGTTCATTTTTTAAAAGGAATAAAAACATAACTTTTTTCTAGCCCGTTATGAAGTTGCTTATTAAAAAGTAAATAGCAAGTATGCAGGCAGGCTTTAAAATAAAATGACCAAAGATCTACTTTTTTAAAATTAGCATACAAATTGTGAGAAATGAGAGCCATTATTTCTGGTCAGCTCGGTGGAAATAAAAAGGAAAAATGGTAATAATACCTCTGGCTTTCAGAAACAGAGCAAAACTTCCTCATTAGTTTCTGAAAATCTGCAAACTATTAGGCACAGAAGTAAGAAATCAATATCCTATGTGCACATTAGTATTAATGCAGGGTGGATATTTGAGTTATAGAATGGCCTCATCAACAGTTTTTGGAGATTACACCATCAGCTTGGATCAAATATTAAAAGGACTGTGATGACTGAAAATGAAGCCTTGAATTTTCAACTCTAGTTTTGTGATTAATCCACAACTTCTGGCAAAAGTTATAGTATAACCACCCTTGGAGGAGGTTCAGTCAGTTTTTTTACTGTATTGCACCAATTTTATTTAAAAGCAAAACATCAGAGCTTTGTCAATTTTACTACTAAATACAATAAGTGATGGAGATTGCAAATCATGTTTTCATATCAAGTGTTGGATAACTTCATGGAATTGCTTGATGTGGTGGAAGAAAAATATGGAGTCATATAATGTAATTTGCATTTCTGAAACAAATACCCTTACAAACTTAATTGTGCGAATAAGTCATGGTTAAAATTGTGTTTATCCGCCTTGAAGAACTGTTGCACTTTGCGGAATGCAACACTTACAGAATAACTGAGTAGTGATTCTATTTTTTTATTATTTACACGTTAACTGACTTTGTCACTCGTCTAGAGCCCCATCAAGCCTCCAAAGCTGCATTTTAAAATTTTATTGCATGCCTTGTAATTATTTTTGTGTTCTAACATATGGAATAGAGAAAGTCCTGTCCAAGAACTTCAATCAATATAGTCATCATAAACTTAAACTACCATCATAAAAGTAATATCAAATATCAATAAGAACCCCAAACTTCTGAAATCAATACTTATCATTCTCCTCGTAGCAATAGCGTCTTCAGGCCAAAAGTATGAAAACCACGGCACTTATGTCTTTGTCTGCTGAGATGCAAAGTTACGGTGGTCGCAGGTGTTCCAGCTTCACCTTAATGGTTGGCATTTCACTTTGATTTGTTTTCCCCCTTCTTCCTTGAGCTGTGCAACAATTCAACAGTAATTCAGAAATGAGAAAGAGGCCTGTGCAGAGTAGTTTAGTAGACTGATGCATCTGTAGCCCTCACTCTGTCATGTACTATTGGGGCCAACATTACTTTCTTCCTTATGACTGGTGAAGAATGTTGAATCTTACAGCTGGAGTGACAAAATGTGAGAATTTGTGTTTTAATGGTTTGCATTTTTTAAATGTATTAATGGGACATTATGGTATTGCAGAACCTTTATGGTCCTCATTTTGAGTTACAGTGCCTTGCAGGTATTGGGCGGAGGTCTTTCTGCATGGAGTTTGGCTGTTCTCCCCGTGCGTGCGTGGGTTCTCTCTGGGTACTCCGGCTTCCTCCACAATCCAAAAACATGACTGTTTGGTTAATTGGTCTCTCTAAATGGCCCTTAGGTGTGACTGAGTGTGTGTGCATGGTTGTTTGGCCTATGTGTCTCTGTGTTGCCCTGGAATGGACTGGCGACCTGTCCAGGGTGTACCCCGCCTTCCGCCCATAGACTGCTGGAGATACCCACAACCCACAATGGAAGAAGCGGTAAATATGGACTGACTGACTGATGAGAACCACACTATTTAATCCATTTTTGGGGTTTAATGTAACCAGCTAACACAATAAAAAATGTGTAGTGTTATGAAAAGTGGCAGGAAAATCCAACTTTTTTTTTACCAATAGTAATCTGAAAAGTGTGGCATGCATTTGTATTAAATTTGTTGCAAACACAGCTGTTAGTCTTTTGGGCTTGTCCATTCTTTGTAAAATAGCTCAACATCTGTCAGCTTGGAGGGAGACTGACAGTGAACTTCAGTAAGTAATTGTTGCCACAGATTGTCAGTAGGATTTAGGTCTGGACTTTGACTGAGACATTCTGACATGATATGCTTCTCCACAATTTTATGCCTGACCTATCTGGTGTGTTGTAGTGTACCAATTAAGTAATTTCAAAGAATTACATTGCTTTTCACGAAGAGGACAGGACATAGAACTGGCATGAGGGAAACAGGCAGTGAAGGGGAGCAAGAGAATATAAGGCAGTCTGACTGAAGGATCCAGTAATGAAAAATGATGAACACACAACTTAAACTACTGAGGGAAGTGTGAGAAAAGACGGGTGAGTTAATCAGGGGACTGTAAGGAGCAGCTAAGGCAGAAAGAAAACAGGGAGACTGAGGGAGGGAGATGAATTTACATGAATGAGGCTGAACTAACACACAAAGAAACTTGTAACTAAGGGAAAAAGACTAACACCAAACTGAAAAAATCCCAGTTCACAAAGAACAGAACACCTTAATGAACTAAGAAACTAAACACAAAGGAATATTTAAATAGGGCAACACATTTTACCAATAATGAACACAGAGAAATGAACAGAATACAACAAGACCTGTAGAACATTAATAACTCAGAAATGATCCAAACACAAACTCAGATCAAAACCCAAATACCTAAGTATAAGAGTGTGAATACTTCTGCAAGGCACTGTAAGTAGTCCCGACCAGGAAACTAGTCTCATCCACATTTGAATGAGGTTCATGGAGTCAACAAATTCTTTACCTGCCTAAAATCTTACAGCAATATAGTCATCTTGTTCGCCTTTGGTTTTTGAATCAGATCCTCTGCAATCAAAGAGGGAAGTTTCTTGTGTGATTCAGAGTTTTCTTTCCCTCAGCTGCTTATTGATCTGAAGATTTCCATCTACTCTTAGCTGGAACCCAGTGCCAGTTGTCACCTTGACTGTCTGTTTCATTCCTTCTAATCAACCACGCTTGGAGATACTCCTGGCACTATCGTCATTACCTGATTTCTCTGATTGCGCCCAATCCCGGCCTCTCCGTGTCTGATCCGGATCTTTTGTTTAGCCAGAAATACACTAGTTGAAACACACTTAATACTCCAAGCCTAATCCAACCATGTGACAAACACATTTCCTTTGTTTTTATATTATCTGAAGCACTCAGAATGGTCAAAATTAAAATTTCTCCTTGCAATTTTAATTTAAATGTAAATTACATGATACGTGCTGTGCAGTTAGGAGAGAAATAACTTCAGATCTTACGGATCTCATTAAGACCGAGCTGCTAGAGAAATCTGGTGTTTTTCCAACTGCTTTCGTGCCCTTTTTTTCATCTCCCAGACGAGACGTCTTTAGACCTTGTGAATAAGGTGTCTTCATTTAAGAAAGGCAAGGAGAGATGCTAAAGCAGGCCTTAAGGAAAAGGAACAGAAGGAGGAGGGTGGGAATAATAATCATGAGACACTGCTGTGTCTCAAAAGGGCTTCCCACTGAGAAAAGAGTGAAAGAAAAAGACCTGCTCTCTTCTACCTCGCAGCCATTTGACATCCATGAGTTGATGAAGTACGAGAGAGAGAGCGAGGGCAAAAAGAGGGCAAAAGGAGGAGGAACCCAGGGGCTCTCTAAGTATAGGAGTGGGTGTTTTGGGAGGAGGCTTGTGCAACCTGTGCCCTCATCAACAGGACTCCTTACCCACTGAGGTCCGACGAATCTTCACTGACAAATGAATAATTGCCATCGTCCTCTGGCCCTGCTGTTGACCTGGCAAAGAGCATATAATTAATGCATAGGCTGAGTTCCTGACAGCCATACATCAGTAAGACTTATTCAGATTTGGATTATTACATATAATTGTCTAAATTTACCAAAAGGTGATGACTGATATTTTGTCTCATTTGTAACGATCTTTTAGACAAAAGAGCCATTGTTTGCATTGCACACCAGTCGATGCTTGCACAACACTGCGACAGTGCGTTTAACGTTGCCCAATGTCATACAGATACCCAGCAATGTCAAGATTTGTGTTCCTCTGTGTTTCTAATTTCATGAGACACTGATGCGTGACAGAGCTGACAAAAACTCCAAGGCTCAACACTGCCCAGGTATTCACACAGCTATGCTGACATAGCTGTTGGGTTTCGCTTTACCCCCGCTTTTTCCTTTCTTCACTTTGTTCGAAAAAGCTGTCACAAATTAAATTCCAGCTGTCATCTGAGTCTGCAGCTAACAAATGCATACAGGTCATTTATATAGTAGAAAATAAGTTTTCAAAGAACCAAGGAGACTGGTGTTATACCTAACTAACAAGCCAGTGCTACAGTTTAATTCATTTATTATTTACTCTAACATAATTTTCTATAATTAAATGTAAACACCTGAGGGATTTCAGTCAACTTCCCATACGTCTGCTCCTGATGTCAAATATAAAATAGTTAGCGGAACAGAAAAACCTGCCTTAGATTTTTTTTCTCATTGCAGGACTTCATAGCCACTTACCCCTTGAAATGCTCACATGTTGTCACACAACCAAATAATATGGCATGCATTTGTATTCAGCCCCTCTCTGTGTCAATAATACTACATACTGAATAGAGAGCATCTATGACAATCAAAATTCAATTCTAGCCAAACATTCTGAATTGGATGTAGGTATGGACTTTGACTGAGCTATTCTAACACCTCGATCTAAACCACTGAAGCTTTGGCTATACGTTTAGGGCTGTTGTCCTGGTGGCAGGTAAACCTCCACCTTGCTTCACCATGTGGATGGTGTGTTTAGGGGCATGTGCAGTGTTCCACTACTCAAAGCATTTTGCATGTAGCCCAAAAAGTGCAATGTCGGTCTCAGTAGACAAGAGCAACAGTTGACCCTTACATAGATTGTACCAAACTAGAACATCTTTTTCTTATGTCTTTCTTGGCAGGTGCTGTTTACTTGGTGCTCTTCCATGAAGTCCAGATTTTGTGGGGTGAAGGACCTGAGCTATGGATCATCTCCTTTAGTCAAGTAAAGTTTCTTTATATAGCGCTTTTAAGCAACAAGGCACTCAAGGCGCTGTACATAAGGAAAAACATTACAATGATATAGATGATCAAACAACAGAGGTAATTTAAAAAAAATTAAATTAAAATTAAATAAAGAGAATAGAATGATGGATAAGAAAATGAAAGGAAAAGTGTACTGAAAACGTGACTAATAATGTTTAGATGGCACAGTCAAAGGCCACTCTAAACAAATAAGTTTTTAATCTTGATTTAAAGCAATTTAGGGTTTCGCCACTTTTACAGTTTTCTGGGAGTTTATCCCAGATTAATGGAGCGTAAGAACTAAAAGCTGCTTCTCCATGTTTGGTTCTGGTTCTGGGTATGCAGAGTAATTCTGAGCCAAAAGACCTCTAAGAGGGTTGGGTGGTTGATTCACTGACAACAAGTCTGTAATGTTTTTTTGGTGCTAAGCCATTCAGTGATTTATAGACAAACAGAAGTATTTTTTAAAGTGTTTTTTCTTGAGCTACAGGGAGCCGTTTTGGGGACTTTAGAAACCGGGTGATGTGCTCCACTTTCTTAGTTCTAGTGGGGGAGGACGCGGGCAGCAGCGTTCTGGAAAACTGCAGCTGTCTGATCGACTTTTTTAGGCAGACCTGTGAAGACACCGTTGCAGTAATCAATTCTACTAAGTTTGAACACATGAATTTATTTTTTCCAAGGTCCTGCTGAGACATTATTCCTTTTAACCCTGGAGATTTTCTTTGGTGATAGAAAGGGCCAACCTTGTTACTGTCTTTATGTGCCTCTGAAGGTTCAGGTCTGAGTCCATCACTACAACCCAGGTTTCGAGCCTGACTGGTGGTTTCTAGCTGTATTAACTGAAGCTGTGTGCTAACTTTTTTAAAACGCTCTTTCCCTTGGTCCAAAAAAAATTATTACTTCAGTTTTTTTTTTGATTCAGCTGAAGAAAAATTTTGGCACATCCATGCATTGAATTCTTCTAAGAATTTACCAAGCACTTGAATGGGTTCATAGTCACCTGGTGACATCGTAACGTATAGCTGTGTGTCGTCTGCATAGTTATGATAACTTACGTTGTTGTTTATTAAAATCTAAGTTAGGGGGAGCATGTAGATATTGAATAGAAGGGGCCGTAAGATGGACCCTTGGGGAACGCCACATGTGATTTTTGTGGTCTCTGATGTAAAGTTACCTACTGACACAAAGAAGTCCCTGTCCTTCAAGTAGGATTTAAACCAATTGAGTGCTATACCAGAAAGGCCGACCCAGTTTTCCAGGCACTCTAATAAAATGGAGTGATCAACAGTGTCGAATGCTGCACTAAGGTCCAATAATACCAGCACTGTGGTTCTTCCACAGTCTACATGTATATGGATGTCATTGAACACCTTTGTTGGGACCTACAGCCATGGATTTCAACATTAAAACTCTGATATACACTTTTCTGGAGTTCTCAAAATAAATTGCATTTAACTGACTTCCAGCAACTGAGGAAGGGGGGGGTAGCAGCAGACTTCCCATGATGCCACTGTTTGAATAAGAGCACCCCCTCTCCAACAAGCCGACCTCTTTCCACACGGCCTCTAGTGGGACCGGTCAGGAGAGGCCCAGTGCGCTAATGTCTTTTGCCGGCAAAAAGACATAAACTCTTCAAACTAGATCCAAGAGTGTCATAAGATCACGCGATCATATGCAAAGTTAAGTATGAGTGAAGCACTGTTTGAGTACCCAGTGATTTCATTCATGAAGAGGGGAAATTAAGGTATAAGCATTGCTTACTTTCTCTCTGAGTCACAGAGAAGTCCCCAGTAGAGAAGCTGTTTCTACAAGCCGGGTTGACGGACAGAAGGAGCCGTCTTTCAAGCCACAGCTCCGGAGGTCAGGTTAGCTGAAAGCTAACCGCTTGTTAACTGTGGACGTTTCTTCAAACTTTGCCCCTTGGACAACGTTTCCTCACCACGGTTCATGAGGTTAGGTGTTTGGGCAGAGAAAGATTTAGAATGAAATGATCTAAACGTTTTTCATTTTATGAAGTTTTGGTTTTGTTTGTGTTGAACTCAGCTATCTTAGTGCTAGCAGACTATCTGCAGCACACGTGCTCAGTTTGTGTTCTGTGTTTATGTGTGTTTTTTTAAGTAAAGACAAAATTTATTTAAAGGGTGATTTTTAACACAGAAGATCGCTCATAACGCGCCGTCCGCGCTTATGCATTTTAACCCTTTTATTGACGGTATTTTTAAAGGTGTGTGTTTGATCCTGGTGCTAAGCTATCAGCTTCTTTTGTTAGCTCAACTGCTAACCGGTAAGAACACGTGCTTGCTGCTACAGAATATTTAACAGGAAGGTTGTTAGTTTTCAAGCTAGTGAATAATAGTCCCTAAACATTATTTTACTAAATCTGATAACTAAGTAAACACCATTAAGCCCAATTTCTCCAGAAAGATTTGGCTCTTTTCCAAATATTCCCTTAATAATATTTATTTAAATATTATTTTCATAAATAAAGGCAGCTAATGAGACACCGTTGAGAATTAGTCATACAGAAGGTTGGTTTTATTCAGCAGATCATTCTTTAAAACATTATTTTAAAATAATATTTTATCTGATCTTGCATTGTGAATGGTGGTCTAAACGTTTGCTGATTATTGCCTAAGTTAGTTCCAAGACTAACTTAACTTCACTTCCAGACTCTTCAAGATAATCCTTGGTTCTCAAACATAAATAACATTGCATGGTGATGTTGCATCACTCTTTTGGTCATGATTTTCAATCATCTTTAATCAACTTGTTTATATTGTACATAGCCCATTAGTCCTCCCTATTCTTTAATTCTGCTTGGTAGTTTAGTTGGATTGTTTTAGCATAGTAAAGACTTTGAGTTGACTTATTTTTGTTAATAAATTCTTGTATTTTAAGAAACTGTGTGAATTCATTCCATGTGTGTGCAGAGTTTTGCTGTTCAACAATGTAAGAGCTCACATCTTTCTATTTTGTCCTAATTCCATCGTCTTACTGGGTTTGTATTCACAGGACAACCCTTAACAGACCGAAATATTTTTTGATAAAATATTAAAGTATTAATATTAAATATTAAATAATATTGTCAGATTAATATTCCTTACACCTAGACAAGAGCAGTCTCTGTACTGTGGTGAGCACGGAAGCCGGACTGGAAGACATCGAAGCGATTGGTCATTGTTAGGAAGTTTAACTGCTGAAACACAGCTTTTTCAATAATCTAACTGATGAAGGGGAGGTTTGATATAGGCCTGTAGTTCTGTAGTAGCAGCTTGTCCAAGTTGCTCTTTTTCAATAGAGGTTTGTTAATGCTGTTTTCAGGGCCTGGGGGGAAACACCTGACAAAAGGGACGTGTTTATTATTTGTGTGGATGTGCTGACTGCCCCTCTGATCTTTAGGGTTTTTTCAGTTAAGAAGTTAGCAAATTAATTGCAGGCCCTGGTAGAGTGGAGTTCAGAAGCTGCAGTTACAGGAGGGTTTGTTAACCTGTCGACCATGGCAAATAATGCACGAGCATTGTTTATGTTTTTGCTGATGATCTCAGAAAAGAAAGATTCTCTTGCATTTTTCAGTTGTAGGTTATATCTGTATAGTCTATCTTTATAGATAATATAGTGAACCTGGAGTCCAGTCTTTCGCCACATGCGTTAAGCTTTTCGACACTCCTTTTTTTCACTTCTGACTGGTGGAGCACTTCTCCATGGAAACATTCTTTTCCCAGAAACGACTTTATTTTTAATTGGAGCAATTGAATCAATGATGTCCGAGATTTTAGAATGAAAGTTTTCTACCAGCTCATCAAAGTGGAGGTAGAAGAGTAAATCTGGTTAAAGGTTTCAGCAGCACCGTCCTTAAAGATGCATTTTCTTATCATGTCTCTTTGGCAAACTGAGTCATTGCAGGCGATGCTTTCAAAAATAACAGAAAAGTGGTCAGATAGGGCAACATCAGTTACAGAGACCTTGGAAATGTTTAGACCCTCAGTGATGATCAAGTCCAGAATATGTCCCTGTTTGTGCGTTTGCTGTTTAACATGTTGAGTCAAACCAAAATTTCTAAGAGTGTCACATAGATCTATTGCACTTCTGTCTTCAGGATTGTCCATGTGAATGTTGAAGTCTCCCACAATAATTAAACAGTCATTATCAACACATATCACAAATAAAAGCTCATTAAAATCACTGAAAAAGTTTGTTTTGGACTTAGGAGGCCTGTAAATATTCAAGAACATGGTTCGGACCGGGCTCTTTACCTGGAGAACCAAATATTCAAAGAGTCAAATTTGCCCAGAAATACTTTTTTACACTCTAATAAATCTTTAAACAAATTTAACCTTTTCTTTGCTGTCTACTCTCACAAAGAAAATTGTAGTTTGGAGGCATCGACTCTATCAGAATGGGAGCTTCATTAAATTCATGTAAACATGTTTCTGTTAAAAACATAACATCAAGATCATGATCAGTAATGAAGTCATTGATTAAAAATTATTTTCCTGACAGAGATCTAATGTTTAATAACGCCAGTTCATATGACTTAGTTGCTGATATTAACTCTGTGTCTGGTTGTACCTGACAGTTTATGGCTTTTCAGTTTGATTGTTTATTACTGTCTCTTATCCTTTTGGCTTTGTTCTTTCTGTCATGTATAAGCACAGAGATTTTACTACTATCTCCTATTAGGGGTACAAGTTTTTCCTGGACATGCTCATTTCTAAAACAGTTACCACTGGGGCCCAGACTGTATCACAGAGAAGTGATTTTTAGGGTTACCTCTTGGCTGCTTCTCTGATTAATGTTTTGCCTTACCAGACCTTTCACGTTGGGTGAAGCTAAACGTTAGGATCACAATTGTGCTGTACACCATTTTCAGATGGTGGATTGAACAACGCGCTGTGAGATCTTCAAAGCGTGGAAAGTTGTATATTTAGGTATACAAGAGTAATAGGGTCTGAAAACAAATGTTCATATTTCTATACATAAAAAAATTAAAATCATCTGTTTTCTTCCCTTTCACAATTACACACTACTTTATTTTGGTCTATCACAGAAATCCCAACAAAATACATTGAAGTTTGTGACAGTAACATGACAACAGTTTCAAGGATAAGAATACTTTTGCAAGGCACTGTATCTTGTAGAGTACAAGGCTAAGTTTTCTCAGTCACAACAGGTTAAAGCAATTTCCTTTCTCTTCTCACTCAATTTAATTTGTTTTTATGTTAATTAAATTTCCCCCAGCTATGATTTGTCTGTTAGTGGCTTCTTTCCTATCCCCAGCCGTGAGCTGAATACAGTGCTGAAACTCCAGACAGATACAAGGATCCATCCACAATTTAGCATTTGCCCCATTCATATGCCTGCCCTTGAACATATCCTAAAATGAGAAAATCTGATTGATGTCTGAAAGATAGCTGACCCACATCTGGGAAAAGAGATGGGGGTATATTTTTCATTGAGCATTTATCTTTCAATCCTCATGCATGCAAATGATGACCCATTTGATACACACTGGGAAATAGAAAGACCAGCTCATACTTATGTGTTCATTTAACTGCTGAACTTTGAAAGTGCTGAAAGTGGTTTGCCCATGAGAGTCTAAGTCTTTCTAATTTTACTTTCAAACTCCACCCATCTATCCACTTTCAATACACACTTAATCCTGTTCAGGGTGGTGGGGGCGCTGGTGCCGTTTTCCAGCATACAATGGAAGGGAGGCGGAGCAAACCTTAAACAGGTTGCAGTCCAACAGAGGCACAAATAACCTGTTGCATAGGGGAATTTAAAACAGCCAAATAGGCTGACATGTATATTTTGGACTGTATAGGGGCAAACTACAGTTCCAGGCATCTCCAGGCCCCATTTTGGTGCAAGGCAGCAGTGCTAAACACAACTTTGTCATGGTAACAAGTATTTTCAGACGCTGTCATTCAAATAATGAGGGTCACTGTAAAGTTTTGAAAGATGTTAAAATCATTAACATTTTTCTAGCTTTATATATTACCGTGTCTAAGAATCATGATGCCTATCCAATGAAAAAAATATTTATTATAATAGGTGCCACCAAGCCTCCAAACTTTTTTTAGAAAAATCTCGCTCTTACTTTAAGTACATTTATTTATTAGGGAACATATTCATATTATGGTCATTAACAAAGAATTGTTTAACAAAATCACTAGTGTCATATTTAGGGCCCCTCTAAATGATTTCTGTAAAAATAGATGTAACTAAAGTATTTAGTGATGTGATTTATTCTTTACTTGCTTAAGTTATTCAGAGGGCTGAGAAGCTTGTAAATAGTAATCCATCTCATCCTGTTTCCAAAGGATGTAAACATGATGGAAACCTAAACCAGATGTTTGGAGGTTTAAACATTTAGAACACTACACACACTGAGGTAAGGGAGGTAAACAAAATCTCAGAAGCTCACCGTTAGAGAACTTCAGTAAAGAGTCAAAGTCAAATTTATGTGTCCGCAGGCATAAAAACATTAGATGTTGACCAAAATGCTGTGCAGATAAAAGGTCCAGGTAAAGAGTGGTATCAAAATTTTACACAAAATAGCAAGTTCAAATTGTATCTTTGAGGAACCATTCCCAGCTGTCAACATGTGAACTTCTTCTATTTGGTGTCTCTTAACTTTCTTTTAACTTTTTGTAAATTTTTTAATGCTTGAGACAGTTCTTAAAAATAATGCTAAAAATGTCTTTGGCATTGATAGAAAGCTCACGATGAGCTGTTGCCCTTAATTTATCCTCTTTATGCTGTAAAGAGAGGGAAGCGTATGGCGACGGATGTTCCTGCACCACCACTTGCCAGAAGCCCAGATGCTCGTAAGCTGTCAAAACTGGCTTGATCCAGGTTTGGGGTTAATTAAACTTGCAAACCCTGCGGCGGGGACTGGCTTTCTGAGGCCAAGGCTGAAGAGGACACAAGCTTGAGGTCAGCAGGACCTTGTTAGGTGGAGCATGGGCTTGACATAACAGCGATGGGAAATGGTTTGCAGGGTTCAGAGAAGGGGCAAAGTGAGTAGGCTGGGGCTGTACTCAGGGAAGGTGAAATATGAAAGTACTTTACAGAAGGTGTGGGAGTGCAGCTGATGCAGCTGATGAGTGGCCAGTATTGCGAGACAGATGATTGCCAACTACCCCCTTCCCTTTGTGTGAAATGTTGAGGAGAGAGGCATTTTTTTGAATAAGCAGCTATAGGGGGGGTTTCTGCTTTTTGTCAGCTTGTTCATCAAGGTGACCTTAAACTAGTTTGGCGGTGGTCCCAAGGCTCAAGCTGTGAATCTCCCAGGGCTCTTGGTGGCAACAGAACTCACTCTGACTCTTGCCAGCAATTATTGGAGCCATATCTGTAAACTCACACATTTCACTGAAAGCAGCCTCAGCAAAATAGTAAAACAATATAAACAAATACCAGAGAAATACAGTGTTGTAAATGTAATATAGCATTACAAGCCATTTAAACAAGTAATGGGTGTCTTGACTCTCAAATCCCAGGTAGAAAAAAGAACTCACAGTACTAATTATGTCAGTGCTAAAGCTTAAAAAAATAACAAAGGAAATCTGTATTGAATTACCATTTGCGGCAGTATTGCAATCGTGTTATTACCTCACCTGTAAATCAAGAGGTGCTGGTCTCCCGAGTTGTCTCATTATCACCCAGAAAAGGAATATGGATGTGAAGTGACATACTATAGTGAAAGACATTATCATAAGCTAATAGGTCTCTTCTGACATTTCCAAGTAACTTCAGGCATAAAGTCATAACTACTGAAAAAGAAGGGACTTAAAAGTGAGCCCTTGGGACCCAGGGCTAAACCGATGCACCTGCACAGTATGCGTCAAGGACTACAGTTTCTAGGGTGCAAGATTCTTCTCCTACACAAAAGGTCTTTCTCAACCCGCCACATATCTTTCTTAGGAAGTCTAGAGAAACTGTAGTGAGTTTAAGATAGATATTCATAGGCTGTGCCAGAGGAAGAGGCAGTGGAGGAAAGCCGTCACAGAACGTCAAAGACAGGGCACCGTTACATTTACACAATTAATCTGAAGATGTTTAATCATGTTAGTCGTGCACCCTCCTGTGCATGTTATATTCTTATTGCAAGTGTTGCACTAAGCTGTCTGGTCATTTCTTTTATTAAAGTTAAGCCACACTTTTGATCGCCGCCACACACTGTCCATGGTTGCACACACACTTCCGGCAGATTCTTCTTTGTTGGTGTTTGGTGGCTTCTTCTTTCAGTCGGACGACTGGGTAATGATAGTAAAAACTATTTAATTTGGAATTTCTATTCGATTCCGAGATAGTCAGAATGTTAGTCCTGGTCCTAATGTATTCTCAAAACTCGATGCCCAACCCTAGTGGTGAGGCTGGTTGATGTGGAGATCAAATTCTAAATGCTACAGTGTCAAATGTGTAAAAAGAATGTGGAATGCATAATTTTTCTAAGCATCTTGGGTTCCAAAACGAATAAAACACTATTGGTAAAAAGGTGTGACAGGAGTATAAAAGTAGGAACTTAAAAAAACATTTCTGAATACAAACATGGACAAGCGCCAAAAACATCACCTTCATAAAACTGTCACACACTTTCTTATGCTAACAGCTTTTCTAAATATAGAACTGCAGTTTCTACTTCTGTTTGCTCTGTCATGTTTTGTTTCTGAATAAATGAACAAAGAATGCACAAAAAACATGAAACCAACAATAGTTTTATTCAACAAAGTTTTGAACCGTTTATTGTAAACTAATGAAATATGGAAGGGCTTGAGTGTTAGGGTATGTGACATTAGGGAATCTCTGGACGAGAGAATGGATTGGTGATGCTCAAGTTAATTCTAAGTATGTGTAGCACCCAGCCCAAGTAGCTAGGTATATACCCTTTGTTAATGTGGTGGTAATACTATGGGCAGGGCCCTGGGAACTCTAGATCTGACTAATGAACTAATATTGGAGAAACAGGAGAAACAATACTATTCGTTTTTTACCCTCTAGACTTATTTATGATTTCTAATTGTGGCAGTGCCTTCAATTAAGAAGACAATATGTGAGTTCCTGTGTTTTAAACTCACTAAGAGCAATGAACTGTAACTTTTAAACTTTATTTTAATCTGCAGTGATACAATTATGACAGCTCAGAAAGTTTAACGTCAAAAGAAGAATTTAGTGAATAAAAAATCTTATTAGGACATACAAAACAAAAATGAGATTGGTGTGTGTTTCAATACATTTGGAATACAATTGGGTCTTCATGAACACATAAAACAGTATCACAGGATGCCACATTCTAATGATATACTCCCCCTTTAAGTTCAATGCAGTTTATGACCTGTTTAATAATAGCCTAGTCTTTAAGCAAAGATAAAGCAAACCCTTGCAGGCCTGATATGTGCCTTTGTTGTGACCAGAAAACACAAATGGTCGCTTCACTTGTACACAAGCAGAAAATAAATGCAAGAGCTTAAGTTAACTCACAAATGCATTTGGTTTGGTATTAGGGATGGTTGAGGCCTTGTCCATGACCATGCGGGTCCCAATCGACAGGGGAGCTGGAATTAGCTTCAGACCACGGGCTATATAGAGTACACTGGCAAAACCTGACAGTTCTATCCACAACAGAAGAGACCAGAGAATTCCTCTCAGTCAGCTGTGTATTAGAAGTTTGAATTTAGTTTCATATATTCAGCTAAGGCTCTACAGTTACTGTTATCTTGCGTTAAAATGCCTACTTGCTGACTCGCAATTGGCATAATAGATTTATGCACTTTCAACATATCATTTAAGAACAAAAATTAAAGCACTAAAAGCATTTCAACAGCTACATGTTTTGTGCATATTGCTCAGCTGACTATTCCAAGCTTTAACTGGGCCCCTTTGGTTCCAATATGCCTTGAAAGCACACATAGCCAGTGATGATTTGAAAGGACAAAGTGAGGCATAATGGGGGGGTTAAATGTTGCCTGTAAATGCCAGAACTATGGTATGAAGGGGCCTTAAGACCTCAGTCCTCATCTCTGGTTTGATGGTCATCATGAGATATTTTCAAACTTATGGGACCTCAAACAAAGTGCAAACCTTGTATTTTCTCATAGTAGATGATATCATAAATTGTAGCAACTAATAACACCACCGTTCCTTTCAAAGGTTGTTTATTGAGTTCCCTTTAAAAGACATGGTCTTCCCATTTCTAATGAAAGATACCTAGATAATTGTTACATGTTTAGTTTAAGCTCCAGAGGGAGTATGTTTGATTGCGCTATAACAAAAATCTTACAACTTTCCAGCACTTACTCTACTAAAAAAGGAAAAAAAAAGGAGCCGAACAGTTGTGTTGAGCTGCTTCTCTATAACTTTAGTCTGCATTATGTATATGAGGTGATAGCGTTTTCAGTCTTGGGGTTTCACACAATGTGCAGGTATACAGTCTAATGTGGATTTAGGTGTCAAGAGGGGAGGCTTGAACTGCTACAGAGGGATTATCGTCCACCACTCTGTTTGGCTTGCCATCCTAATGTGACCTTTAGGAGAATTCCCTGTAAGCCAAAGGGAGGCGCAGCATGCGTGTTGCTCAAAGGCCACTATGAGGGAAATGTATCACCTAAGGGGAGTAGAGGTCTGGAAAGAAAGAAAAAAATCATATCCTCACTACATCCTTTAAAACATTCGATTGCTGCTATTGATTCTTACAGAAAACATTTTCAACTTTTGTACCCTATTTTTTGGCTGAGTGTTACAAACCGTCTCTTTGCAGGAAATGGTCTTTATTTTCTATTGATTAAGGAATGTATTCTTCAAACTTCAAGATTGTATTGCTTATGTTCTTTTCATGAAACATTGGCACAACTGGACATCTTAAATTATAGACTTCAAAAACTGCAAAGAAAAAATATATATACTGCCAAAATGCGTTTATTTTCTATATTTTATACATATGTATGTACAACATGAGTGAATGTATCTGTGTGTGCAAAAAAGAGAAAGTAGGATTGTATTCTTCCTGCAGGTGCGGTATGTTCTAAATTTTCACCCTATTTTTCAGCTCAAGCTTAACTCTCCCATTATGGTTGAATCGCCTTAATCAAATACTATTGTAAAATGCACAATGGCAGCCACAGACATTCATACATAAACACATCCTCACACCTGCTCATTATCATGTGGGCTTCATCTAAAATGGAACCACTTTAGCTACATCAGGAACACGGTGTTAAGCAGCAACATGAACATGCA
Organism: Crenichthys baileyi; assembly: GCA_036173005.1. NCBI lineage: Eukaryota > Metazoa > Chordata > Actinopteri > Cyprinodontiformes > Goodeidae > Crenichthys > Crenichthys baileyi. The sequence goes on along the minus strand of JAHHUM010001527.1, from coordinate 15,086 downwards.
CCTGCCCTCACTTTTGTAAGGTGTTTGCCAAGGGCAGTGAGTGGAATGGGGACGTGTTTGGACAGAGTGTTCCCGAAAGGAATGTTAACAGAAGGGAGAAACTAGAAAAAGTGTACTGCATGGAGAAGAATAGAGAAAACATCACTTAAGAACAAAAATAAGGCCAAAAAGAAAAAGGTAACCACTGGGCAGGATGCTACTAAATCGAAATGTAAGAGTGCACAATAAAGGAGTCAGAATTCCAAATAAGTGATATTTGTAATCTAAAGCAGGTTACTGTTGTCACATTATTTTTTGCAGAGAAAAATAGCTGAGGACCAGATGAAAATATTTTTTTGTTACATTTTATAATTTGAGCTGTTAGTTGTTTGTTAGCTCTTAGGCTCTCCTTAGTAGTACGAGTAACGAAGGTGGATGATGGTGTGATGAGGAGGGGGTGGGAGGGTGCACCATGATATGTCAGTTATCGATTCATAATCGCATTGCAGCTTTCTGAATCATAATCGAATCGTGAAGTGCCTAAAGGCTCCCACCCCTACTGAGGAAACTCAAATATCTTCTAAGCTAATTTCTTTTAGGCACATCTCTCCAGCTCCTTTCAATTCAATGACCTCCAGGCATATACAGTATCTTATTATCCAGTAGACCCTAACATGTCAACATAATTCAAGTCTGCGCTTTGTGCAGGTCCGTCAATAGCTGTGACTAGTTCTTCTGGAGGTAGTTTTTCTCCAGTAGTGACGTATGTTTTGGGTCATTGTCGTGTTAGAAGGCATCTCAGACAGTTTTACTATTAATATCATAACATTTTCTTTTACAATCTTTACCTCTCCTTTTTTCATAGTTCCTTTTTCTTTGGCAAGATTCCAAGTTTCAGACACCCTGAGGCCACCACCATGTTTCTCTGTGGGGCTAGTGTTCTTTGGGTTATAGGCTTCTCACCTCTGTCTCCAAACATAAACAAACATAAACAGTTTAGCACTGGAACCGGTTCGATAGAAAAAGCCTCTAATGTGACACTTGCCAGCTGCATCAGACACATTGAACTACTATGTTGAAGAGCACTGTGACTAAAAGTATGAGACATGCCTTTAATCAATGTTAATATTAAAAGGCTGATAAATGTGAAAAGGCTCTCAAATAGATTCAGGGCTGATTAATACTGATTAATTCATTGCAGTCATATGATATGGCGTCTTAAATGTCGTCTCATACTAATCACAGGAGTGAAAGAGGTAAAGTAGATGATGCATCACACTCTTCTGTTTATATTTATGTTTACTTATTAGTACCTGAGCCCTGTTAGCAGGTAAAATCCAATACTATGGACTTTCACTGCAAATTGAAAGCAAACTGCTTGCATTTAATGCAGCCTGTAGAACCTACACTGAAAACTAAGTATATCTCATGATCTGAAACTGCTACTACAAAAACATCTGGGCAAAGAGAGATCCGTCTTTCTGTTGTTGTTCATCTCCCCTCCAACATTTATTGCAGCCATCACTGGCTAATAATGTGTACCGGAGATGATATCACAGACAGATCAGATTATGCCTGCCTGTGGTGGGTCAGGAAGTTGTGACTGTTGTTGGACTCTGATTTAGTGTTCACACTTTTTAATTAACTACTGTTGGGATCCCAGTGTAAGGATTATGATTAATGATTAATTAATATTTATCACAAATTATAATTAAAAATCATAATAAAAAAATGTCTTAACCAAAAATCATTACTTACGAATAGAAATCAGAAATGTCCTCTGGTGTTGTGATTATGGGCTCAAAGCCCTTAATAATTACAATTAGTTAATTTAATTAATAATTGATAATTATTAACCAAAACCACGCTAAATGTCACAGTTTATTCAACCACTTCACCGAAGGTGGGAGAACTTTGACCTTATTTTGACAAATAAATCACTCTTGCACGAAATAAACACAAACGCTTCTCTAAGGGTGTATTCACACTTGCCACTTCTGGTCCGCTTTAAACGGACCAGAGTTCGTTTCCCCCCTTGGCCCGGACCTTTTGTGCAGGTGTGAATACACTCAAGCGAACCCTGGTCCAAACCAAACAACTGGACCGAGACCCACTTTTTGAGGTGGTCTCGGTCCGCTTCCAAAGGGACTCTGGTGCGGTTCGCTTATGGTCTGAATACGAACCGGCCCCGATCCGAACCAACTGCAGAAAACGTACGTCTCTTTGAACTTAACAAGCCACCGTAGCCGATAGCAAAGGTGTACGTTATACTCAAATCATAGCTGGCCAGCTGATAGTTGCAACACCGGGCATGTGGGACCGGGCACGCAGAGCACACCGTCTTCTTCGGCGTTCAGCACACATTCTCCAACGCTGTTCCAAACTTATAAATAGAACGTCGCAAAATCTGTGTTGAATGAGCTGCTCTTCACCCTCACAATAATATTGCAGCTGTAATAACGGCACAAAGATGCAAAACAGAGGGGCTGCACGCAGCACGTCTACAGCTGTTTTCCTAAATTTATGGGTCTGTGCTCTGTCCCGCCTCTGTCCAATGGGAGCAATTGGACAGAAACTAACAAGTAATAGTTCACTTGCAAAAAGTACAATGAGAAAGTAAACCGCACCAAACAAAAAAAATTATCCGCTTTTGCTCTGGACCAAACAAGTGGACCAAAGGACTTTCCTGGTGTGAATACACCCTTGTGTTGCAATTTGGGTTAAGTGGGAAGGAGAAACCCTCCTGGTGTGCTGATCTCTCGATTGCGGCGATTAGCTGGTAGACGGTGGGCTGCGCCCTTAGCCACTAGCAGCTGATTGCCCCAAAGGGTCATAAAACTCAGAGTCGGGAACTCAGTGGAAAAACTCCAGTGATAAAACTGGGACAAAGGAGTGGTCTGGCCACGAGGCCCAGACCGCAGCTGCTTTGAATGGAAAAACTTTAAAAGTCCAACTTCTAACTCCTGGCTGATAGGATCAGCCGGACAAAACACACGCACCTTGCTGATTGCATCCATGCTGCGCGATTCAGCACACTTGTAGAGTAAATCAAAACAGCTTAACATAAAACACTTCAATCAGTATTGCATGCAAAAAGTTGAAACCTTGGAATAACTACTGCTGATCCAAAATCAACTTAACTATGGCTCATCCTGCCCAGACTTCTAAATGCACCTATCCAGTTTAACATAAAAAAAGAACAAAATTACTTTGACATTACCAGACGGGGAAGATATGAAGAACCGCTGCAGTCAATGTCAAGGTTGTTAGTTTCCAATTTAGGAAGTAATCTTTCCCTAAATATTATTTAGGGTTTATTTTACTAAACGTGATAACTAACTAAACAGCTACAGATCATTTACCCAGAAAGGTTGTTGGTCCTCATTCAAAATATTTCCTTAATTATTATTTTAACATTTCCTTAATAATATTTCCTCAAATATTATTGTACTAGACATGATAACTAATTAAACACCATTGAGACCCATTTATCCAGAAAGGTTTGGTTCTTATTCCAAGTAATATTTCCTTAAATATTATTTTAATAAATAAAGGCAAATAATTAAACAACATTGAGAATTCGTCATCCAGAAGGTTGGTTTTATTCAGCAAATCATTCTTTAAAATGTAATTTATTAAAATAATGTTTTATCTGATCTTGCATTGTGAATGGTTGTTTGAAGGTACACCAGTTATTGCCTAAGTTGGTTCCAAGACTAACTTAACTTCATTTCCAGATTCTTCAAGATAATCATTGGTTCTTAAACATAAACATTGCATGGTAATGTTGCATCACTCTTTTGGTCATGGTTTTTAACCATCTTTGATCAACTTGTTTATATTGTACATAGCCCATTGGTCTTCTTTATTCTCTCATTTTGCTTTGTAGTTTAGTTGGGTTGTTTTAGCAAAGTAAAGTTTGTTGCCTGAAATATGTTTTACTTTGAGTTGACTTATTTTTGTTAATAAATTCTTGTATTTTATGAAATTGTGTGAATTCATTCTGTGTGTGTGCAGAGTTTTGCTGTTCAATAATGCCAGAGCTTGGCTCATCCCTTTCAATTTTGTCCTAATACCACTGCCTCATTGGGCTGGTATTCACAGGACAACCCTTAACAGACCAAAATATTATTTAATAAAATACTAAAGTATTCATATTAAACATTAAATAATATATTCATATTCATAATCACAACACTACTTATCACTGTTTTGTCTTCTGCTGATTAAAAAGAAAACCTAAAAACTTCTCAAGAAAGTTTAAAATGTTACATGCACCACTGGGGTTCTACAAACTGCTTTTATTATTGAGCAGAAGAAATGTTCAGCTCATTTTCAAGTTAATTCACAGACAAAAAAACCACCATTAGCTGAAATGCAACTTTTAGATACAGTATCCCAAAAACATATGTGGGTTAAGCACTGTACAATCCTGGCTGAAAGTGAGAACCACCGTTTACACCTCTATATGCAACATTCAAAAAACATTTTGCATTTATGCAAACAATGTATACATCTTTGTTTTCATTTGTATAGGTAAATATGTATCATGTCTTGATGAATTTCATTTTGTAATATGGTATTTGAGATTTTATTTTAATTTAAAAAGGTTTCCCAGATTTCAAACTCAGAGTTGTCTGCTGGAAAAAAAAGGAAAAATAAACTGTGAGAGGAGACAAAAGAGGAGACAGTTTGACCAAATGTAAATATGATTGCTATCTAAAACTAACTCTGTATGATTTATATAAAGCATTTTTTCCTTTACATAGTCTAGGGGGTCTAAAACTGTATGTTCAAATGTTCAAAGCAGTCTTATTTCTCTTTTACTGTCAATATCAGTGTAAAGGGTACACTTAGGTCAGGTTTAATTTATTTTCCTGTGCCTTCTACGGCTGTGGTGCAGGACTGCTGAGAAGGCAGCCAGCTGACTGAGTAAGGAGGCATGGAATGTCGTGTCCTTGGGACGAGTGCTGGACAGCAGAGCTGTTAGCTGGGCATAGCTTAGTTCTGACCAGTGTGATACTACAACACATTGTCTCGTTAATGTTTGTTGGATAACAGGATTGATCATTTACAGTTGCAATCAACAAAACAGCATGTAGACATGCTATTTGTTTACTACCTACATAAAATATGAATCCTACTGGATGCACTAGCAGGCTGACAGCTCACATCCTCCCTTGCCAGTGACATGCTCTAGATTTAACCATTGAATAAACATTGAGTGATGCAGATGAATTAAGTAATTGGTAAAAATAATTTGGAAATGACATGATTTATTAGGGGATCATCTAAATTCTGTGAAATGCAGGAATAAAACATATTAGAAAGGTGCTGATTGAGATGCCATGCATAGAAAAAAAGTTGTTCTGGAAAAGTTTAACTTGTTCCATATGTATTTAATCACAGCACATCAGGCTGACGGCTCTGGATTTCACTTTCTATTGTTAGCAGACATTAGTCTGCTCTGCATTTTAAAACACCAGTATGTGTTCGCACTCATTTACACCTAAAGAGACGTAGGATTTATTTATAAAATGTTTTAATGTGCCTAACATTTTTATTGTCAGCTGAACCTCTGTGTTAATTTAAATGCTGTTAACCATAGCTGCTATCTATTTCAGGCATCCACTCTTTCTGTTTTCTGCAGCAGCAGCTTTACTTTGTGCTAAGTGCTAATGTATAATATTGATTTGTATCATTTTTCTATTTCAGGTCTTGTATTTTGCATTTCTCTTTACACACTGTTAAAGCAAGTCAAAGCGTTGCAATGAGATTTGTACAGGAAGAGATATTAACCTTGGTGATGTGCCCAGTGCATCCTATAGCAGCTTTGGGATTTGTTCCACCAAGAATATGTTAAACAACTTTAGTAGGATCTGGACAATTCGGAATCACTCCAGACTTTGAGTGGTAGTTATAAGAGGGATAACTTTCACTGAGTGGGAGCTTTCTGTGATAAAATCACATGATTCTTACTTTGACTCCATTGCCGAGTTATCAGCAACCGGGACAAATTCATAAGCCCACAGTTAAAAAAGGTAAAATGGCCAACATGGTTAACTGAAAACATCTTTTAACTGCACAGCAGACATAAACCTTGCTAGTGGAGTTAAGCTAATCAGCTCTTTTGGCTAAACAAAACACTTAATGGCCTCTCTTTATCACTATGTCAAGAATCCCAGTGGAAAAATGAAGATATTCCCCGGTTTCCGTCAATTATTTTTAACTGAACCTCTTCTCGTCTCTAGGATTTCACAGGGGCTTATCAGGAGGCAGACTGGCTGGGGATCTGTGTAGTTCTGTGAGGCGTGGAGTCTCAGGGATACAACACCTTTCTGACCAAGCACACAAAAGCCCCGAAGTGCTGCTGAGAGTGAAAGATATCATTGCAACCCTGCAGCGCCACAATCACAAATACATACATTTAGTCAGGAATACTAGAGACTTTACTGTTGGGCAGATAATGGCACTGTGAAAATGCATGACTAAATGGAGTGTAAACTGCCAAACATTATAGAAGTGCGACGCTTGCAAAATAATTCACACACCTTAAACCTTTTGACATTTTTTTCATGTCACAGCCACAAACTTTAATATATTTTATTTGGATTTTATGCAGTGTGTAATTGTGCTGTTTAAAGAAAATGACACACATGCAAACATGCGAAAGCAGCTTTATATTTGTATTTTTTTTATAGTTTTATGAAATTAATAAGTTTTACAAAGGATGCTTGCATAAACAGGAATTACTGTTTTTCTTAACTCCTGTAGTTTAAGCAGATTGATGAACACTCAAAAGTCTACAATGCACAGAGACAAACAGGCGTCTACTGGCACCCAAAGGCAGGGTGAGAATTTAGCTGAAACGGTAAAGCAAGTGAGAGGACATGGTGAGTAATTGAAAACATCCCAGACAGGATGTGGATGCAAGGGAGATAGATTACACTCTGTTGAAAGGGATGTGAGGGGAAACTAATGAGTCAGTATTTCAGTAATTGTCCATAGCTAAGAATAGGCATCGACCAAGACAAGTCTGAGACAGTAGGTCCGTCTTCAGACAACATTTAGATTCCTATGTCACCAAACCCTAATTACAAGGTAACCAGAATGTCTAAGAAATGAGACAGTGATGTGCAAATTTTAATGAGCAGCACTGCTGTAAACATTCTTTCATGCTATTCTGAGGTACCTGCAAATAACAACAAAGACAGTGAAGGCAAATTTTATTCTATTTTTTCGCACTACTGTTATTTATTGTCTTTACTTTAACTTAAGCGTAGTGTCAGACTGATAATTGGGAATGTTATGAAGTCCATTCAAGCCAAATCAACACTGACAATGGTATAACTAAAGAAATCAAATTTTACATTTAGACAAAATAATTAGTTGAGCCCAGCTGTCTGGTTGTATTGGCAGAGGGATTAATATGTGCAAACTTTTCTGCATCTTAGAAAAGCGTCTTTATCTAGTAGCAACTGACAGGATAAAGAGTGTGAACGTGTTTGATATGTGGCAACAGTAATGACGAGCATAATGTTACGCACACTGATGAATCAACACATGAATATTACATTCTTATTAGTCCCATATTCAGTGGAGCAATCAACAAAACATTCAGCGAAAACGAGACCAAATGGCAACAGTGAAAGTTAGCAGCTAAGGGGGATATTTCTCTCTGATGTTCTTTGAGACCAAAGCAGTGCAAAAAGAAGAAGGATTAATCACTCAAATAAAAATCAGAAGCATAGGTTGGGATGAAAGTACATGTTTCTTTGCTGGTTGCTGCTTGCTGAGGAATAAGGGAATAAGAAAATGAACACTGTAAAACTTACACTAAACAATTAGGTACATGATAATTGTAGCTAATGTGTTAGGAAGTATTTTTAAGTGTTGGTGGTTTTAAATACGTTGCTTTTAATATTGGCACTTAATAGCTAGCATGATCAGAACTAGCAGGGGGGAGCAGAGAAAGCGAAGACCTAAGATAACAGATAACATAAACAATAAGTGGAAACTAAGCCTGGCAGGAACAAATAATCAAATACAACTAACTGCCAGGGAGGAACTGCAACACAGAAAACTATACTAGAATTAATAAACAGGGGAGGACAAATAAATACAAAGAACTAAACGGGAGGGAACTCTTCTACAAGCAAGGATGGGGAGAGCAATTAATATATAGGGAAACAAACCTCTAAGTAAATAATAACTGAAGGGGATCTAAGGACAAGGGGAGGAACTAGTAAGGGGCGCAAGTGAAGGAAAAGTCAGAACACAGGAAAACAGAAGGACATAAATAAACCAGTGACTGGGTGGACTAATAAATACGAAGAAGAACGCAGAAAGAATAAATGACCGAACTATCACCAAATTAAGAAGCACAACATAAGGAAAAAAAACACTTTACAGCAAAACCAAAACAAACATAAAGCCCAAACTGGCAGATCCTGATAGAAATGAACATTCTCACCTTTATGCACGCTGTCTGCTATGTTTATAGAAATGGATTACTGTAGGTTATTGTAGAAAAGGCCCCAAAGTCACCAGTTATAGTACTCAGCTATTGCTAAAGTGCTTCTAATTAACTGGTAATCAGAATAGGGGCTATTGTTTCAGGGTGAGCTCGCTTAGGGGGTTGGTCGCTGTGTTAGTGACGTCACTGTTTAACTTTGTGTAAGAAATCTAATGTGAGGCTCTGCGTGAATGACAAGTGAGTATAATTAAGGGCTGAATTAGATATTCTTTGTCACCTTACAGTCTCTCCATTACAGTTATGATTACAAACAATTATCCTTAGACCTAGTTTAACAATTAAACTACAGATTTTTTTTTAAATAATCATGTATGATATTCATCCTACTAAAACTATAAAAATGCATTTATGTAAAAAACAAATTGCAGAAATAAGTTCATGTCACTTAAAGTAGGATTTCTGATTGAATCAAACATGAATTGCTTTCATTTTAAAGATACATAATTTACACTAGCCTCTAACACTGAGAGAATAAGCTGTCAGAAGTTTAGTTAGTTTGTTGTAAGAAAAAACCAAAGTTATTTTTTTGACAGTAGTGGCCTTTATTTATTTTTTTGACAGTAGGCAGACAGGAAAGAGGGGTAGAGAGAGGGGGAGACACTCTGCAAATATCCCCAGGTCTGGGACTGGAACCCGGGACGGCCGCTTCGAGGACTGTAGCCTTCAGCACCGCGCCGAACCAAAGTTAATTAATACAGAGCTTATTTTGAGTAGTCTATAGACCACGATCTGCCAACGTCCCTGGTAAATAAATGAAAACACCCTTTAATGGAAATATACGCAGCGGTTTGTGACTTACTTCCCTTAAATGCTTGCTCGATGGTAGCATAACCAATATTAGTTCTGTTTACTGACAAGTATCGTAGAGAAACATTATAGAGAAACCATGTGTTCTGTAACTAATGTTACCATGAGAACCAGTGTTTTGTATGGACCACGTTCATTTAGAGATTGTGTCAATTGGTAAATTATTTAAATGATCTACACCAACCATTTCACTTTTACCCCTGATTATATGAGAAAAAAGTTTTTCAAGAAAGTCGAGTCCCAGACTCCAAGTCTAAGTTGAGTTTGGAGTCTTTAAGACCTCAACTAGGTCAACTCTAAAATCTTTTGTATTTTTTAATGAAGTGGGACTCAAGTCTAAGCCGCAGACGTCAGTCCCACTGACATACTGACAGGATTTCTGTTAATAGCATATAGTGTAAACAATATTATCACAGCATGTGCCCACAGGGCTACAACCCCAAGGAATTTTCTTACTCTCTGTTGGTCCTGAAGAAAGTGTGTTCTACAATTATTACTTACTACATTACTATGGGTTTACAACAGGCCTATTCTGTACCTAATTATGATTCTAAATTACATTCCAACAGAAATCCCAGGAATGTGAAATTGCTCATGTCATGCTAAGATGAAACATATGCACACAGAGTGAAAAAGTATTTGCCCCAAAACAGATTTCCTGTGTTTTTACTATTTTCTCAATCAGAACAAGATAACACGAGCAAATGCAAATTGCAGTTTTCAACTTAAGACTGAATTTATCAAAGGAAGTAAAAGCAATCTAAATCAAGCGTTGTGTGGTGTGAAAGAGTTTTTTTCACTTTAACCCTAACCCCTACCATACAACAACAGTAGCATGAAACCTTTGACACTGTCAGTAGGAAGGCTTAACTTAACATGGCCATTATAAGAAACCTTGTTAAGAGAAAATAATGAAGAAATCATTAAATTCACTGGCCAAATAAACTGATTTTTATGGTACAAGAGAGATAAATGTATGTGCACAATATAGATACTCATGAATTGAACAGCCAAGTGGATTTTCGCAACACCTGACAAGATCGTCTCAAGATTCACCACTTTCAATCCCCTCCAGGAGAAGGAAATTGGTGAGGCTACAGGGGAAAAAATCCATTGGTCAAAATGAAGAGATAAATCAGAAAGTGAAACAGCTCTAATAATGGGAGCTGCTTAAACATCAATGGCTTAGAGCAATGGCCATTAAACCTCTGATATCCCTACATGACAGATGAAACTGTGTGAAATACAGCCACTGCCTCACAGGTATAACACTGTTGGCACAATCTGTCAGTAGTTTGTCTCACAAAAATAACCACTTTAAGAAGCCAATGACCCTGGTAAAATTGCTGAAGAATTTTTCATTCCTTGTCTCCCAAACTACAGGTATTATGTGCTTGGTCAAGAATAATGGATTGGTCTTGCAGCAAAAGGTTAAGGACGGCTTCATCAGTGTCATGTAGACAAAATTACAGCCATGAAAGAAAGCAAACTATGATGGTTAGCATCACAAACATGTGCACTGTAATAACCAGGTAAGAACATTTCAGTCTCAAATGACACTCCCTGGATATTTTCTCTTTTTTGGACCATTCTCACTAAACCAGAGAGATGGTTGTGGGTGAAAATCCCAGTAGATCAACAGTTTTTTAAATACTTAGACCAACCTAATTGGTTACAAACAACCATGCCATGTTCAAAGTCATTTAAATCCCCTTTCTTTCAGTAAGTCATCCTCACCACATCTACATGCCTAAACGTATTCAGTGAATGCTATGCAATTAACTTATATGTTCTTTGTGTGGCAAGCAATGGATAAGGTTTTACAAAGCGACTAAAGTATTTTTAACTGCATGTTTATTTTTCTAGTTGCAGATAAGATTAAAATATGAATGAAAATGCAATAACACTGGTTGCTGTTAGTATACATTTTACTCATGTTTAAGGTAGTGCTAAACTGTTTTGATATTAAGAAACTGACAAAACATCAGTCCCACATGCTAACACAAAAAAAGTAAAGAAAATTGGATTGAAAGACATTACTTTATTGTTGGATGAACAGAACACATTAAGTTACATAAAAACAATCTAATGAACACCACTAGAGCTCAATGGCTTTTTTCTATTTCTGAAAAAAAAATACTTTGATAAGGAGGCTTTTCTACAGCAGATTAAAATATAACTGTGTTTATGCAAGCCTAGACTCACTGCTATCAACTCAGTGCTGCATTTTGTTTGATTGTGGTTTAAAATATTAAAATAGCTTAAGGATAAGCTTTTTTTTTTTTTTAGCTCAGCACCTGCAGAGTTGCTAACATCACTTGACGAGATAAGATAAATCAAGTTCCTGTAAATTCTTGTTTAAATTTAGTAAACCACAGCTTCTTGCAAATGTTATGTTATCCAAGACTCACACAGCTACCCCAAAGGGCATGCCAACTAATTAATATTAAGCACAAAGACACAAATAGTTTTAAGCTAATGTGCACCTGCAGCTTCTCCACACAGTGTACACTACTGCACATGAAAATGTTCAAAATTGTCTCTGTCTTCTCATCTCTTCCCATTGTCCCTTCCTCACTTTCTAAAATGGGAATATCAGTGATGAGCTCTCCAGCTGGAGACAATAAACTGGTAGAAGAACCAATTACCAGCAGGTGACAAGCTGGCGGTTCAGAGTTTTCAGCATGTCATTATCTGCACATCGACATTTCCAAGAGCCCTGACAGGGCCATTTCTGAGGCTGCCATTGTCATCCACCCTGATAAACCTGACTAAAGAAAAAAACAGAATGTAATACTCATAAGTCTCCTTAATGTTTACGTTTCTTCACTTGGTTTCACCACTCAAAAATGTGGGCACATTGTGGCCATATTTCTGTCTCCCTAGTTATTCTTGAACTTATGTGCACATGCAGATAAACACATAAATAACTCCCTTTTCCGTTCAGCTCCCATGACTTGATGAGATTCTCAGAGTGTTCTCTTTAAACGTGAAATGGTAATTGTATTTTTCTAATCTAATCCCATTAGAACCCCCTGTGCCTCCCCTGCAAACTGCCCCGAGGCAATTACACAAAATGTCAATGAATTAAGTAATAGCTTGGTGCCAAGCCAGGGGTGCTCACCGTTGATCACTGCTGTCAGCGGAAAAACACCCCTGTCAACAGCAAATCACACACAAACACGTGCACACACTCGCTCGCAGAAGCATGCCAACTGTATAGCCACTGATGTTCTGAGAACCATTTAACCTCTCTGTAGGACACACAGTGGCGCATTGCTGGCACTGAAGCACCTGTTTAACTTGGATCCAGAAAACACATGCACGCTCATAGAGAAGGAGAAGCAGCAGGTAAAAGTCAAGTGTACTACTATTTGTGGTGAAATTATCCCAGAGTTAATGATAACACCTGAGCAAAAACTTTCCCGGATCTGGGAACAAGCATGTCAAGAATATAAATATACAATGCAGAAAAAAAAATGTTTGCCCTCTTACAGGTTTATTTTTCCTCTTTTGTTGCTCACAAATCTGTCAGATGAGCTAAATTGTAATAGCAGACTAAGATGACCTGAGTAAATACAAAACGCAGTTTTAAAATGAAGATTTCAGTTATTTAGGTAAAAACCTATGCAAATAGCATGGCCCTACTTGAAAGAGGGTCATTGCCCTGTAAACCCAATAACTGATTGTGCTACCTTTAACAGCAAAAACCACCATCAGGCATTTGCGATAACTGGCAATGAGCCTTTTCTGTGGAGGAATTTCAGCCCCATCTTCTTTGCAGAATTGTCTTAATAATTCAGCCACATTCATGGGTTTCTAAACACAAACATTCTATTTAAGGTCAAGGCACAGCATTTCAGGTTTAGGTCCAGGCTTTGACTTGACCTCTCCAAAGCCTTCATTTTGTTTTTCTTTTGTTTCTATCCATTCAAAGGTGGAGTTACTGGTGTGCTTTGGATAACTGTCCTGTTTTATAATCTGGGTGTGCTTGAGCCTGAGGACAAAAACTCATGGTTGGACATTCTCCTTCACAATTTTCAGGAATGGGGGCAAAATGCATGGCTTTGTCAATCAGACCAAGTTGTCCAGATCTTAAGGAACAAAGCGGGATCAGACCACCATATTACCACCATGTCTGACTGTTGGTATGATGTTCGTTTTTCTGAAATGTTGTTAGATATACATCATATGTAACTGGACACACACCTTCCAAAAACAATTAACTTTAGTCTCAATCTATTCACAGAATATTTTCCCATAAGTCTTGGGGATCATTAAGATGTTTTTTTGAGAATTTGAGACAGGCCTTTGTGTTCCTTTTCATCAGCAGTGGTTTTTCCTTTGAAACCCTCCCATGGATGCCATTTTCCCCCATTCTCTTTCTTATTGTTGAATCATGAACACAGACCTAAACATAGACAAGTAAGGCCTGCAGTGCTCTAGATGCTGTTCTGGATTATTTTCTGACCTCTTGAAAAAGCCATTTATGTGCTTTTTAAGCAATTTTGGAGGACTGTCTACTTTTGGGAAAGTTCACCACTCTTCCATTTTTTTTGGTGAATAATGACTCTCATTGCGGTTCACTTGAGGATTAGAAAGGGCTTTGTAACTCTTTCCAGACTGATAGATGACCACCAAATTGCCCAAATTATGATTACGAAAATAAATTTGTAAATTTCCGAAAAACGGTTTTCGTTGAAATGTTTTTGCACTAGGATGAGGTGGTTGTTTGGCCGTTTCGAAATTGGTGTATTTTGCAAAACTGCAATGGAAACCCTTTTTGCATCACACGAGTCACGTGATGAGCAACAGGATGTTACTACTGGTGAAAAAGACGAAGTAGTAGGAGGATGATGTGACTTTGTTCCTCATCCTTTCTTTAATTTCTTTAGATTGGGGCGTGATGTGTTGCTTTTTGAGATGTTTTTGCACAGGTTCTATGTAGGTTATTTCTTCACTCTACAAGTCAGGCAGTAATAAGGCCTGGTGGTGAAACTGAACTCAAAATGTGGTCAAGAGCAGTTGATGTATAATCTAACAATGGGGGGAATTACATTTTTACAGAGGTTGGATGGTTTTGATAAATAAATTGTATTTAATCATGTTATTTCAGTCTGATATTAACATTTGTTTGATACAACATTTATGTATGAAAAAAGCAGAAACAAGAAATCTGTAAGGGAGCTGCCTGAAGCACTGCAGATGGCCTTATTGCAAACATAAATGGGTACAAAAAAATAGTCAACTACTGAGGTTGGTTTGTATGAAAATTTACACAATAATCATATTTTTGAAGTACCTTGTGGGATAGATAATGGAGCCAAATGTTATGACAACCAAAAGTGATGTTTCTCTGTTATAGATATACAGTGCCTTGCAAAATAATGCCCTTGAGCTTTTTCACATTTTTTCACATTACAAACTTCATTGTGTTTTACTGAGATTTTATGTGAAAGATCAATACCAGATCATGGTAGCATGAATTTGTGTTCTGTCACCTTGACTTCATACTTTGTAGAACCAACTTTTGTTGGGATTACAACTGTAGGTTTTTTTAACCTCCCATTCCACACATTGACCTCTAAGATTGACCTCTAGATTGTCCTACTCGAGATGTAAATAAAAGGTCTTTTTTTAAAACCACAAGTCCTTTTCCTTCCACTATAGTAGAGTTATAGTAATATGATCTTGCTAACCGATATAACATTTGCAATTTTGCCACAGTTGTAGTCTATATTAAAGGTCCCCCAAAAAAAGTAAC